>CM076584.1:511015618-511266759 GCA_034641835.2 Pinus albicaulis | reverse complement strand
ACCCTATCCTATGGAAGTTCGACTACTTTCAATTTTTAGGCCTTAAAGTTTGCCTTGAATTAATGGGAGAAAGCCTTGAGAAATGACACATGCTTTAAAGTTAATGAGAAAAAGCCAATGACACATGCTTTAAAGTTTTCCTTAAGAGTTTATGGGAGAATGACACATGTATGGGAGAAATGAAACATGTGCACGATTTGCCTTAAAGTAGTTGTGGTTAATGAATATTAAATTGAAGAACTTCTATTTAGATATGTTCCAGAGATTGACTACAAGGGAATTTACTGGATATGTCACCTTTCAGAAAAGATGAGATCCAGAGGCTACCTGGCCCTTTACAGACTCTGCCTTTAGAACTTGTAGAAGTTAACACTCAATAGATAGACTAAAATCCTATGGAAGTTTAGCCACTTTAGGTTCAATTTTATGCCTTAAAGTTTTCCTTTAATTAATGGGAGAAAGCCTTTAGTTTGTGGGAGAAATGGCATGTGCATGGTTTGCCTTAAATTTTTCCTTAAATTTTATGGGAGAAATCACATCTAGAAATGACATGCACCTTAAAGTTTTCCTTGCCTAGAGTTTAGGAGAGAAATAACATGTACATGGTTTGAATTAAAGTTGTCCTTATAGTATATATGGGAGAAATGAAATTTCATTGTAGTTTATGGGATAAATGACATAGAAATGACAGAGAAATGACATAAAAATGACACATGCCTTAAATTTTTCCTAAACCTTTATGGGAGAAATGACACATGTACACGGTTTGCCTTAAAGTGACAGTGGTTTTCACTTACTTAAACAACTTAGGTTAGTGGTTGATTAAATTATGTCAAAAATCATGCCTTGATGAGTTTGTGGGAGAATTGACATGTACATGGTTTGCAAAATTATTTTATGCACTTACTAAAACAACTAGTGGTAGTTGTTGAGGAAGTTATGTCAAAAGTTGATAGTGGTTGATTAAGTTATGTCAAAATTCACACCTTGATGAGTTTGTGGGAGAAATGACATGTACATGGTTTGAAAATTTATTTTATGCACTTACTAAAACAAATAGTGGTAGCTGTTGATGAATTTATGTCAAAAGTCACACCTTGATGAGTTTTTGGGAGAAATTACATGTACATGGTTTGAAAAATTATTTTATGCACTTACTAAAACAACTAGTGGTAGTGGTTGATGAATTTATGTCAAAAGTCACACCTTTATGAGTTTGTGGGAGAAATGACATGTACAAGGGTGTTTATAAACTCCAGCTCTCTTTGTTTGGATATGTTATCTACTTCTGCAACCCACTTGTCATTTCTAACAAACTAGATAACCTGGAAAAACACTATAGAGGAAAGAAAATCCAAAAATTATATAATTTGTTTATTAAATGTACCTGGTTGTGAAGGAATAAATAAGTGTTTCAATCTTCATTTTTGAGGTTCTTTGAATTGCTTATGCGATTCAAATATTAGCCTCTGTTTTTTATTTGTCTTTAAAAAAATATGCTTAAGTAAAAATTAGATGATGTTATGTAGAGTAACCTTATACAATGCTTTAATGTGAATATAGTAAATTTCAACACTAAGGGGATGCAATTGGTTGGATAGGACTGACTAAGTTTTCTACCCAAGTTGATTGTAACCAACTAGGTACAAAAAGGGCCAAAAAAGGTGGATCAAGTATAACTGCTTTGGGGTAGACTTGAGTGATCAAACTTGACGAAATCAATCCCATTTTAGGGATAATGGTTATGAACTTAATTGTATAAATATAATCAAGCTATGATGATGAGAAATTATGTGAATAAATTCTTGTGATGTGTAATGTCACAAGGGTGCTTCTAAACTACAACTCTCTTTGTTTGGATCTATTATCTACTTCTGCAACCCACTTGTGATTTCTAACAAACTGGATAACCTGGAAAAACACTATCGAGGAAAGAAAATCCATAGATTATATAATTTGTTTATGAAATGTACCTAGTTGTGAAGGAATAAATAAGTGTTTCAATCTCTATTTTTTAGGTTCTTTAAATTTCCTATGTGATTCAAATATTAGCCTCTGTTTTTTATTTGTCTTTAAAAATATGCTTTAGTAAAAAGTAGATGATGTTCTGTAGAGTAATATTATACAATTCTTTAATGTGAAGATGGTACTTTACCTAAAAAACAATGGAATTGAAGACTGTGCTTATATATCAGAGTTCTGTTATGACATATTTATCTTCCCTACCTGAAATGCTATTATCTTCCTTTCCCTGTATATTTCACTGTACTGAAAGAATGGATTTTCTGAATGGCATAGTTTTAAAGATGTGGAGTTGTTTGTTGGTTTTACTTGGTATTCTCGAAGGGCTAGACATTTCGAATCAATTCTGAAGGTTGTTTTATTTGAAGTCAATCATGTCATTTTGAAATAGAGAAAACTTAAGCGAGGAAGGCCGAAAATGAAAATAGTAAGGCATTCCGTTAGTGAGACTTAGTATGGTCATGGGACACATCCAACATTAGGCCATTGAGTTATGGATTCACTTATAGCTATTGAGTCCGTGGCATAGTAGGGAGCTACTAGGGGAATGCACTTGAGATTGGGACAACCTTACCTGCCTGAAATAAACTTGCTGACTAGCCATTTAGGAACTACAGCCAGACCCTAGAGATTGGATGGGATAGATTGATGGAAGAAACTTAAATGCATGAAATTCAGTGGGTGAGTTTAATATTGAAAAATTATAGTTTGCGGCATATTATTCAAACTTTATGCATATTTATACTCATTTATTACCTCACACCTTACATATGCTCCTAATTGAAGTAGGTATTCTATTGGAACCAGGCTCCTATTATTTCCATTTGAAATGTCTTTTTTTTTTTACCATGGCTCTTTCATTCAATCTAGAGCATTCCACTTTAAAAAACAGCTGTTCTAAGCGAAACTTAAGCTTCACTGTTTTGTAAAATTTCTTCAAGCAACAAAAAAATTGAAAAATCACAGTTGTAAAAATATGCAACCAAAATTAGATATTTATATACTCTATTTTCGTGGGTGTTTAGTGGTTGAAAGGAGCTGCGTGGTGCGACCAATCCCGGGGCATTGACTTATGATTTATCATTCATGGACGTTGATAATATTTCTCAAAAGACTGACATGTTTTAACATAGCAGGGTGTTGTACCAACCTGGAAATTTAGAGACGAGGCTGCAATGAGAAGACAAGCCACAATTCAGAGACGAGGCCGCAATTCAGAGATCAACGAGGACGTCATGGAGGACGTGGACTACCTGCAAACAAAAAAACACAACAATAAAATTAAAACATAAGAACATCAATGAAAAAAATTCACAAACAAAATAAATAGCAGAAAACCAACAAATTACTCACCTCCTCGCCCCTGCGCAACACCAAGACTCTGCAAACACAACAACCTTATACAACCAACACAAAAACCTCAGCAAACACACATAGCATACAGCAAACACAACAACCTCCGCAAACGTAGTAGACAGTTATGGAAACACTAATAAGCCTGAAACCCATCAAATTTTTCAGGCTGGTGTATTTATAAACTAAAGTTTGGCCGGATTATATTAAGATTTCGGCCAAACTATTAGTCCGACCCAACTAATAGTTTGGCAAAAATTCTGTTGTCGATTTTCCCATCTATGAAAAAAAATATTTTTTCCCACGCCGTCAGTACGCTATCAATGTAAACGGTAGAATGAGTTCGACCGAACTAATTTCGAAAGTTCGACCGAATTTTTGGGAAAATGACTTTTCGGCCCCCGATTGTGACAAAAGTGTAACCCACCTTTGTGGGTTTTCACTAGAGCCAACTACCTTTTGCAAATTATGGTCCATCTTAGGTAAAGGGTAATTGTCCTTTAGTGAGACTTTATTGAGGTTTCTAAAATCTATACACAATCTAATTTCACTTGTTTTATTCCTTGTTGGTACTATATTGGAAACCTACTTAGAGTACCTAAGAGGTACTATGATCTTAGCATCATACATTTTCTTGATTTCTTTCTCAATCAAAGGCATTGGTACTAGGTTTATTCTTCGGAGTTTTTGTTTAAAGGGTTTCTGATCTTCTTTAATGGGAAATTTGTGTTATATTATGCTGCTCTCATAAGATTTTAGGTCTTCATAACTCCAGGAAAACACATCAGTGAATTATTTGAACATAGCAATGTATTTATTCTTTTCAACAGGTGTTAATGATTTAGAAAATTTTATCATTTTTGGGTCTTTTTCACTACGTATGTTGCATTATTCTACATCTGCTCTTGTTGGCTCAATCTTGGGTTTCTTGGCTACGTAATTAAGGTCAAACAACTCTTCTAATGGAACCAATTCTCCGGGTAAAACATTATCTTTTAATGCGAGTATTTCTAGTTCCTCTATTTTTTGATCTATTTCAAGAAATTATACTTTATTTACATGATTGTCCAACTGGTCTCTAAATAAGAATGTACAACTATCTTATTTTCTAACTCACACTCTACATCTATAGTATCTTCTTCAAATTCATCCTTGGATTGCAGAAAATTTTCAATTTTTTTATCATTCCCAAAAACTTGTGAATATCTAACATTGTCTGGGACAATTAGCATGTGTTTGACTTCCACTGTGTATTGATGATTGGGATGGGGCATTTTACAGGTATTGGCAGAAAAGACAAGACTACCAGTAAGAATATTTTGATTTATAGGGATCACAGAAAGGTCATGTTCCAAAAAAATCTCCAAAAAATCCAGCACAACATTTCTGTATGCTCTTAATCTAGGGTGTTTTGCAGAATATTATCCTTTTATTTTTTTTGTTATTAGCTCAGAATCCCCATGAATTCAAATTATTTTAACACCAATCTTTTTCAGTAACTGTAATCCTAGTATTAATGCTTCATACTCAGCTATATTATTCGTGCATTGGAATTTAAGCTTGTATAAATGTCCCTCAACATGATTAGTTCCTGAGTTTGAAACCTGAACTCCTGCTCTAGAGCCCTCTTTGCTACAAGCTCCATCAAAGTCCATGTTCCAAAGATGTTCATGCCATGTGTCCTGTTCCACTGTTGGTGCTTGAGCTTCATCTATTTCACATATAGCAATCTCTGAATTGGAAATGTGAGTATTGATTACCCCATCATTATAGAGAATGAATGAGTCCAAGCTTGAATGGACAGAGTAAAGAGGATAATTATGTGGCTTGTCTTGGCTACTTATTATAAAATTCATTAAGGTCACCCTATACAGTCTCCTTTATTGAAAAAAAACTAGTATGGTAACAAAGGTAATGTCCATCTGTAGGGTTCCTTGAAAGTTAGCTCCCCATGAGCTTGGAAACAACATGCCATACTTAGGGCGTATATCTACAACCACTATGTTGGGGTTCCCATGTTTTGGCCAGGTTGACAAGACCAAAAGATGAGACAACATAGAACCACTTTCAGACCTTATGATCTAGCCCTCCTAGGCCCAGAGAGGGATCTCTCTATAATTGTCAAAGGATTTAGATCTTTGAGGCTCAAATGCTAGGGTTTTAGGCTAGTTATAGGCACAGGGTTTGTTTGCTTAATTGTTTAATTTTGGTTGTTGGGAATCAGGAAATAAGGGTCCAGTATAAGACAAGGATGAGCAAAAAGGAAATTAGGCAAAGATAGATAATTCAGAAAACATCAAGGCCATTGGGCAATGGAGTCAAGAAAGGATTTACTTGTGTTCAATGTGCAAGCTTTCAGTTGGGCTAGTTATCTAGAGCATTTGGATCTTAAAAGATGGTTGATGGAATGGAACATTAAGGACTGAAAATGAGTAAGGGGGAACCAGCCAATCCTGTCTATAGATCAGGTCAGAGGTCATTTAACTCCAGACCTGCTTGGACAAAATTAGAGGCAAGACAAGGGATCTTAGAAAGGCTCAATTGAGATGGAAAGATCCTAGTGAGGTAGAGACAGGGTTCTAGACCTCCCAGTGTTCTCAACTCATCCAACTAAATCCTAACAATAACATCTAAACATAGATTTCATTAATTCATAAATCAGAGAGCAGGCAATAACATCCACTACACTGGTTAAACCAATTGAAATCAATATTCAGATACACATATAAGCAGAAAACATAAAAGGCTGGGAGAGCAGCAACATAAGGTACCTATCAAGGGTAAATCTTATGCCAAACTTCTGATGCGAGCTTGTAGAAATGGAATGAAATGGAAACAAACACAGAGATAAGAAAACATCACCAGCTGCTTTAGATCAGGATCCAAAGAAATGTGCTTGTCATATTAAAAACAACACCAGTCAGGTACAACATTGCTCACAGCTTGAACATTCAGTTTGAATACATCAAATCTCAACCTATCTTACAATATTACACATAGAACTTGTCTCAAGAGGAAAATGCTTGCATTTCTCTGATGTCTCATCAACAACGCTTACAATATTTTCTCATGAGCTTTATAACTGAGGAGAAATGGAAGAGGTAGGTGAAGCAGTAAATGCACTATTAACATGTCTGAGAAGAAAGAGGGCCGAGGCCCGTTCTACTTAAATGCTGAGTATATAATCTCTGTCACCTTTTTATGAAAGGGTGATCTTCTCCAAATATGACTTTGATGTATTTCGGCTATTGTACTCTTGGGGATTTGAATCAGAAATAAAACGAACTGCTAGGAAGTCTGCCACATAAATTCTTTGATAGTTCTGAACTGTCATTTAGGTGGAAATTCCTTCAGGGACACGGTGCATAGTAAAATCTGTATGGGTGCCCTGTCCTCCATGAAGAAAAACATTCTTCTGGTGAATAAACCCTGATGTTACCTTTTGCTTGTGCTCAGGACCTTTCGATCGATCCTCAGGGTCTTCAAACTGGTGCTTAGCCTCTTAAACCACTGATTTAAAACTTAAGATCTTCATTGGTGTGTTCTAATCCCTTTTCCTTGTACTAAAACACTCTGTTACTCTGTCTCTGCCTTTGTTTATGCACTCTGAGCTTTTAATGGCGCCGAAAGGTTTTCACGGAGTTTTAAGTCTGCTCCTTAAATGAAAGTCTTGTCTCTACCTTCCCGGGTCATTTTTCATAAATTCTGCCACTGTAACTGATATTTCTTCAACCTCCCTGTCCTTGAAACAAAGATGTACATCATGGCGGCCATTAACCTTTGATAACCCTGCAAAAATGAAAACTGATTAAGAAAACAGACACGGGCGGGGGGACGGCCACCATGGAGACGACGGGAGTGAATGTACAGAGTGGTGCCATGGTGGAATAACGTGGTGGAAGGTGCAGTGCGCAGTGGAAGAGAGTTCATGGTCATAGGTTGGCGCACTGTGGTGGAAGAAATTCAAATGGAGAAAAAAACTTAAAAACACGACCTTAAAACGAATATATGCAACGTGGTGGAAGACGTACGATGGACACACGTGGAATGACCCTTGGTGGGATCAGGCAGGTGGAATATTCAACGACGGGGAAACAAGTGCGGACTGTCGATCTCAAAGGAAATCTACGGTTAACGATGCAGCAGAGGACGATGACGATGGGTGAGGGGTACAGAGGAGACAGGTTAACAGGGGCATAACTTCATTGATCAATGACCGTTGGATGAAGCACCCAAGATCCGACGACTAAATGAATATCGCTGGGCGATCCGGTTCGACATTTAATGCGCGATGGGCCGGCGGTTTCGTAACAGTGTCAGGGCTACGTGTCAAGAGCTGAGTGGAATCGCTGGGCTATGGGAGAAAACCGCCCGTCGCGCATAAGCGGTGCGATGAATACCAGTGGTTTTGAACAGTACGCGGCGGGGCCCACTGGGCGGATGGGTTCCGAACCGTTAGATTGCAGTGAATTTGGACGGCGATGGCGCTATCCAAGGTTCGAATGGGGAAAGCACAAAGGGTTGTGGGTTAAACGACAGCCATCCGATCTTCCCAGATCGACAGCCAAGGTTGCGCCCGGTACGGACTTGAGATAAGCGCCTTTCAGTACTGGGTTTCGGTCATAGCGTCAGGTTCTGTGGGAGGTAAAGGAGCGCTAGGGCTATGGCTGGAGGGGCTGGGACCCAGTATGCAAAATATATGATTTTTTGCCCATTTTTAATGCATTTTCAGGCTAAAAAGGGGGAACGATAGGTGAATGAAGGGGATTTAAGCATAGGCAAGGGGTGAAAGTGAGCTTTAGAAGGGATTTTGGGGGGCTTTCAGAGGTTGATGGGGGGGAAAGAGAGGGGAGAAGGGGGAAAGATGGGCCCTTTGAGAAATGAATCAGCAGAGGGGGTTTTGGGCATATTAGAGCTGATTATTCTTTGTTCCTTGCTGGTCCAGATTTTGAGCATGTTAGGACCAACTGTCTTCTCTTCTTTGGCTCAGGTTTTGAGTTTATTAGAGCCAATCTCTGTACTTCAGAGGTTCATGTTTTGAACATATATGAATCTCTCCTTTCTTTCTGTTTTTTGGAACATTTTCTCTGTTTTTTTGAAAGTAAAACTGAAATGGTATGTACAATGGAAATGAAACTGGAAATGAGAATTAGCATATGTAGTGTTTGAGCATCCTGCCATTGACAGGACCTCTGAACAGCTCTGTACCATCAAGTTCTTGTAGAAAAAACGCATTGGGACCCACAGTGGCCTGGATGGAGTATGGACCTTGCCACAAGATGTCAAACTTTCCATGATTACCCTTGTCCTCTCTCCTTGAGTCCCACTTCAGAACCTTGTCGCCAATTTTGAAATCAACAGCTTTGGTTCTTTTGTCAAATAGCCTTTTTATGTTTTCCTGAACTTTGACAGATCTGTTGTAAACTTGCTCCCTTGTTTGCTGAAGATGAATTGTCTCATTTATCCTTCTTATCGTGCTGTCCTCTTCTGATTGGATTTCCTGGACAAGTTTGATTACTGGAACTCCAAGGCTGGTAGGAAATACTGCTTCTGTCCCATAGACTAGCTGGAATGGTGACATGCCAATGGATTTTTTTGTAGTAAGCCTGTCAGCCCACAAAGCATGTACCAACTTGTTGTGCCAAGATTTTTTTGTTCTCCTCTAATTGCTTTTTGATGATTGCCACCAGGCTCTTATTTGATGATTCAGCCAAGCCATTACCCTGAGGGTAATAGGCAGTAGAATGAATAAGCATGATATGGTACCTGTGACAAAAATCAACCAATTTCTTGGATCCAAAAGCAGCAGCATTGTCGGTGATTATTTTCCTTGGGCAACCAAACCGATAGAGGATATGACCTTATAGGAACCTAATGATGACTGAATCAGTGGCATTCCTAGTGGGTATGGCCTCTATCCACTTAGTGAAATAGTCAGTGGCTGTTAAGATCCATTTGTGTTGTCCTGAAGAGGCTGGATGAATTTCCCCTATAAAATCTAGACCCCATTGCAGAAAGGGACCTTCAACAGTGATGGGTTGCAGGGGGAGGGGGAGGAGCTTTCTTCTGCCTTCAAAGATCTGACATTTGTGGCAGGTAAGGATCGTTTTATGGACATTATTGAAGAGTGTAGGCCAATAGTAACCAGCCCTGAGTATTTTATTTGCATTGGCTTTCCAACTCAGGTGGCCTCCACATTCTCCAGCATGAAACTCTTGTTTAACATTTTCAGCTTCAGTTTCAGACAAACATTTAAGAAATAGGCCATTTGGATTTTTCCAATATAAGTTTTCATTCAAAATGCAATAGTTTCTAGCTTTGAGTTTTATGAATCTGGCCTTAGTTTTGGACAGTTCTGGAGGGGCATTGATGTTGGTGAGCACATAAAGGATATCGGAATACCAAGGAGAGTTTTGAAACTTCTCCTCAAAAGTGGGGTCAAGCAATCCTTCCTGCTCATCTAAGGCATTTACCATGTTAATGTCAAGGGCCTGCAGATTAGATTCAACCATTAATTGGGCCAGGCCTTGACATTTGATCAGTTTGGTAAGCTTTATCTCAAGTTCATATTCTAAGATGGTAGCAATTCATTTTCCCCTTTTCCCATCAGGGTCTTGGGACAAGATATCTTTGACCACTATATTTGGCACATAAGCAATGGTGTGAGAATGCAAAATGTACACCCTAAAGTCTTTTAAGGCCTTCACCATGGCATAGGCCTGCTTTTCCATAATGTTGTACTTCAAGGGTGCATCTCTTAAGGCTTTGCTGAAAAAGGCAATTGGCTGTTCCATTCCCTCTTTGTTCTTTTGCAGCAAGACTGTAGCTATTGTATGTTCAGAGGCAAATGAAAAAATCAGAAAATCTTTTGAGAAATCTGGGATGATCAGGACCGGGGCTTGTGTGAGTGTAAGTTTTACAGATTCAAAATATTGTTTAGCTCCTACAGTCCATTTCACTCCCACACCCTTCTTCAGCATGTTAGTCATGTTCCTAAGGTGTTCGGCTAGATTGGGAATAAATCTCCTCAGGAAGTTGATTTTCCCAATGAAGGACTGTAGCTCCTTGATGTTTCTTGGGTGTGTGATTTGGAGTATTCCCTCAACTCTCTGTGGGTCTATCCTGATCCCTTTCTCAGAAATGATATGGCCTAGAAGTTTACCTTCTTGCAGCCCAAAAATAGTTTTCTTAGGATTTAAGGACAGGCCATACCTTCTGCATTTTTCAAAAACTTTTCTCAGATGCTTCAAGTGTTCTTCTTCCGTTTTGGAAAAGATAGTCAAGTCATCTAAATAGATAACTATGAAGTGTCCTATCTCATCTGAGAAAGCTATATCCATTGCTCTCTAGAAGGTGGCGCCAACATTCATCAATCCAAATGGCATCTTCACATACATGAAGGTGCCCCATGGAGTGGTAAATGCTGTTTTGAGTTGATCTTCTGGGAGTACCAATATTTGGTTATATCCTGAAAAACCATCAAGCAGGGAGATTCTCTTAGAGCCTACTACCTTTTGTAAGATATGTTCCATTCTAGGCAAGGGGTAGTTGTCTTTTAATGAGGCCCTATTAAGATTTCTGAAGTCTATACACAGTCTAATCTCCCCTATTTTCTTCCTCATAGCCACTAGATTTGACACCCAATCAGAAAACCTCATAGGAACAATTATGCCTGCCTCATACATCTTCTTAATTTCTTTTTCGACTGTAGGCAATTGTTTTGGATTGATTCTGCGAAGTTTTTGTCTGAAAGGCCTCTGATTTTCCTTCAAGGGTATCTTGTGTTGTATGATGTTGGTATCATAGGCCTTTAAGTCTTCATAGCTCCATGCAAATACATCAATGAATTCTCTAAACAGGTCGATGTATGTCTTCTTCATGTTTGTAGGTATAGACTTAGCCAGTTTAATCATTTTGGGTTTGTCTTCAGTGCCTATGTTGCATTCTTCCACATCTGAATCTGCATGTTCTATAGTGGGCTTCATTGCTACATCATCGAAGTCTAATAGGTCCTCTAAGGGTGCTAGGCCTCTGGGTATATTATTGTCTTTGGTCTGCAGCACTTCTACTTCTTCACTATCTGCGTTTTCACATTTTCCGGTTGGATTTCCAGTTTCTTCATTCAGGGTGTTTATCTCTATGTTACAGGGTGTTGCTCGTTCATCAGAGGATTCTTCACTTAGGTAGTTGCCCTCAGATTTAGAGTCTAAATCAGAAAATTCAAACTCATTTCTGCCTATCAGGAAATCCTCAATTTGCTTGTCTCCTTCAAAAACCTGCCAATATTTTTCATTGTCTGGCACTGCAGGTTTGAATTTGGTCTGAATGATGATTTGTTGGTCAGCTGGAGCCTTAGGATATGAACTAGCTAGGCAAGCTAATCCGTTTGCAATGACATTTTGACTCCTAGGAACAAACACTAATTCATATTCCATAAACGTTTTCAATAAGTCCATTTTGTCATTCCTATATTCTCTCAGCCCGTGATGCTTAGCCGTGTATTCCCCATTCACCTGCTTGATAATCAGCTCGGAATATCCATGCACAGTTATCCTACGGGCCCCTAATTTTTTTAACAGATTTAAGCCTAGGATCACGGCCTCGTATTATGCAATATTGTTCGTGCATTTGAAGTGCAAGTTGCAGGCAAGGCTCTCTGTGTAATCACTCTTTGTATTATGTACCCACACTCCTGCTCCAACAGTTTTTTTAGTACAAGACCCATCGAAATTCATTTCCCACAGGGGTTCGCCATCATGTTGCGTTGTAGGCCCTGCACCAGGTTGTGGGCTGTCTTGTTTTTTAGCATAGGCGTGATGATCAGAGAGGTACCTAGTTCGCTGATTTTGTTCTGTTTCCTGTTCATTCTGAGTTTTGGTTACAGTGAATCGTTCGACATTTTCTTCTTGTGGTATATGGGTTGGTGAGGAATGTCTAGTTAGCTATACACCCTCTGTTTCTTGTTCACTCAGAGTTAGAGGCCCACCGCATATCCTGCAGTGTTCAGTGATGTTTTCCTCTTCGTTTCCCTCTAGATCTAGGGTAGCCATTATGTTAAAGTCCATGGGTTCTATGTTATTGTTTGCATTTATGTTTTATGAGGCTGTCTCTCCTAAGGATGGGTCGTTATAAAGAATGAAAGAATCCAGGTCTGTGTGTACAGAGTATAATGGTGCATTTTCAGGTTTCTCGGGGCTACTGACCAGGAATTTCATTTGAGCTTCTCTATATAGTCTTCTGAGTTGGCCGAAGATAGGGATAGTGGCATATGAACCATCCATCTGCATTTTTCCATGCAGCTTGGCTCCCCATGATCTAGATAATAACATGCCATACTTGGGTGGCACATCTGCCACCACAACATCCATGACCATACACTTAGCAGGAATCTGGGTGAGGCTTACACACAAGTCTTTGATTAGACCAAGACACTTTACTCTGCTAGAGTCAAACAGATATAGATCTTTGTAAGGTCATGTTATCTCTAGGCCTAGCTTTTCCATCACTACCTTAGGCATTAAATTGTGTGACGCTCCAGAGTCATGCATGGCATTGTGAAGTATCTTGTCATGAATGTTGAGACTGATATAGAAGGGTGGGACTACCCCTTCCTGAAACTTTCCATCAATATTTGGACCAAACAGGAGGGCCAATTGATCATCATTCAGGTTTACAGAATCATCGATTTCTCCTAAATTCAAGGGTTTCAAAATTTGGCCCTTATATACATCCTGAGTGGCCAACTCAGATAATGGTATAGGGATTTTGATTTTGGCAATCTCACTTTCCAGATTGAAAGTGGACTGGACCTTTGTAACGCTCAATTCTGTTTTATTTTCCACTGTCTTAGTGGTTGTATCAGTTTGTGATTTCTCATTATGTACAAGGTTAGGAACAATGGTATCAGGAGTACTAACTGAAGTGCTAGTACTGCTAGCGGGCTCACCTTGTTTTTCATTCTTCTGGTTGTCCTTTTCTTTGTTTTTCCCAGAACTTTCGGCTGCTGTTTTGCTACTTTCAGCAGTCACTTTAGAAGATTTGTCAGGCCTTTTCTTGATGGTAGCCTTAGGAGCTTTGGGTTTGGAAGTATCTTGGTTCTTTTTACTCCTAAGTTCATATTGTTCTTTGACCTACATCATGGCATTTTCAAATCCTAATCTGTAATCTTCAGTTTCTAACCGTTCCTCATCCCAGTATGAAGGTGAGGGCTGATCTTCCCCTGAATCACAGTTAAGGACTGAGTCTTCTATTTCAAACATGTTTATCGCATTCCCTTCAGACTCTTCTATGATTCCCTCATCTTCATCAAGAAAGTTTTGGAATGGGGGAATAACTTGTTGATCTGATTCTTTTTGTCTGTTGGGAGCATTGCTGTTCCTCCTAAATTTTTGGTTCTGATTTTCATTCTGGTTTCTGTTCTGATTGCTAACTGTGACAACCATTTTCTCCATCATTTGTTGCAGCTTATCCACATTTTTAGATAATCTGTCATAGTTTGGATCTGATGTGGAGGTTACAGTGTCATCCCTATATGTTACCCTCTTTTCAAATCTCAGTCTCGCTCTTTTCTCCATCAGGTTTGCCTCTATGTTCACTACTCCTTTCTGCATGTCCTCCAATGTGGTGTACTCTTTATCCCTAAGCACATAGGATATGTCAGCATCAAACCCATCAGGGTACTTTGCTAAGGCCATGCCTTGTGGAGGTTTCATATGTGGAGGGAGAGAATTGTAGATGCTGTTGAATCTAGTGGTGTAATCATGGACACTCTCCCCTACATTCCTTTTAAGTCTCATGTATTATGCTAGGAGTTGGCGAGGATTTTCCCTAGTTTCCCATTTTTTTATGAAGGTCTGATATAATGCAGGGAGATCTTGGATACTGCCGGGAGGTAAGCTTTTAAACCATTTCTTGTCATCACCCCCTAAGCTTTGGGCAAAGATTCTCATTTTGATTGTTTCGTCATCAATTTCCATGTAGTCAAAAGAATCCTCCATTTTATCTACATGTTGTTGAGCTGTTATGGAATCTTTTGCAGTGAAGTGTGGGATATTTGATTGATAGTCATTTGGTAAGGGTAACAAGGGCTGGGGTAATACTAAGGGAGCATACCAGGCTGCCATGATGATATTCTGATGAGGTAAAGGATTGATTTGAGTAGCTGGTATATGGATGACAGGGATACTAGGACCAGCAGCAGTTCGATGAGCAGATCTAGGGTGACAGAGCCCCAAGTTTTTAATAAAGTGAATATCGGGAGGTGTGGACGGAGGGGTCTCTGTGTCCCTAAGCTGGGGGTCTGGCTGGTCTAGATGGTTGAATGACCTAGTTCTAGGTAATCTATTTGGCAGGTCTAGGTCAAGCTGAAAGTGTGATAGAGCTGTAAGATCTTCTGGCGCAGAGTTAGCTCTATAGATGTGACTGGAAATAGTTGATCTCTTAGGTACAAGCGATCTCTTGAGGATGCTCTCAGGGTTATCAACTATTTCAGGTGGGCCAGGATTGGGATAAGCTCTTGTGTGAATGGTTCTAAAAGCCAGAATTTTGTTTCTTAGCCAAGCAGCTTAACCCTACTTGTTACTTCTACTGTGATTGATGTTGTCTCAGAGGCTGGTCTCCCAGTGGAGTCTAATGTGAAACCAAGACAATCAGCAGGCCTACTGATCACCAGTGGAGTCTTTTCGTTTAGGAATAATGGAGTTGCCAGGTGGAGGGTTTTTGGGTATGTCTAAAGGGTTACACTGTCCACCATAGTGCTCAGACACTATCAAGTTTCAGGAATCTCCTCAAAAACAACAACCTCCAACCAGAGATTGACTAGGGGGGCATTTACCAGATATGTCACCTCCGAAGAGGGTGAGATCCGGAGGCTTCCTGGCCCTTTCCAGGCTCTGTCTAAGAGTATGATGGACACTCAACAATTGAGGTTGATTCAAGAAAGGAGTGACTTACTGCCATCCTAACCATAGATCTAGGCTTTCTGAGGCTTTGAGATATGTTTGAGGTGAAATGCACTCAGAGTCCCCAGCGGAGTCGCCATTATGTTGGGGTTCCCATGTTTTGTCCAGGTTGACAAAACCAAAAGATGAGACAACATAGAACCACTTTTAGACCTTAGGATCTAGCCCTCCTAGGCCCAGAGAGGGATCTCTCTATAATTTTCAAAGGATTTAGATCTTTGAGGCTCAAATGTTAGGGTTTTAGGCTAGTTATAGGCACAGGGTTTGTTTGCTTAATTGTTTAAGTTTGGTTGTTGGGAATCAGGAAAGAAGGGTCCAGTATAAGACAAGGATGAGCAAAAAGGAAATTAGGCAAAGATAGATAATTCAGAAAACATCAAGGCCATTGGGCAATGGAGTCAAGAAAGGATTTACTTGTGTTCAATGTGAAAGCTTTCAGTTGGGCTAGTTATCTAGAGCATTTGGATCTTAAAGGATAATTGGTGAAATGGAACATTAAGGACTAAAAATGAATGAAGGAGAACCATCCAGTTCTGTCTATAGATCAGGTCAGAGGTCATTTAACTCCAGACCTGCTTGGACAAAATTAGAGGCAGGACAAGGGATTTTAGAAAGGCTCAATTGAGATGGAAAGATCCTAGTGAGGCAAAGACAGGGTTATAGACCTCCCAGTGTTATCAACTCATCCAACTAAATCCTAACAAGAACATCTAAACATCGATTTCATTAATTCATACATCATAGAGTAGGAAATAACATCCACTACACTAGTTAAACCAATTGAAATCAATATTCAGATACACATATAAGCATAAAACATAAAAGGCTGGGAGAGCAGCAACATAAGGTACCTATCAAGGGTAAATCTTATGCCAAACTTCTGATGCGAGCCTGTAGAAATGGAAACAAACACAAAGATAAGAAAACATCACCAGCTACTTTAGATCAGGATCCAAAGAAATGTGCTTGTCATATTAAAAACAACACCAGTCAGGTACAACATTGCCCATAGCTTGAACATTCAGTCTGAATACATCAAATCTCAGCCTATCTTACAATATTACACAGAGAACTTGTCTCAAGAGGAAAATTCTTGCATTTCTCTAATGTCTCATCAAAAACCCTTACAATATTTTCTCATGAGCTTTATAACTGAGGAGAAAGGGAAGAGGTAGGTGAGGCAGTAAATGCACTATTAACATGTCTGATAAGAAAGAGGGTCGAGGCCCGTTCTGCTTAAATGCTAAGTATCTAATATCTGTCACCTTTTTATGAAAGGGTGATATTCTCCAGATATGACTTTGATGTATTTCGGCTATGGTACTCCTGGGGATTTGAATCAGAAATAAAATGAACTGCGAGGAAGTCTGCCACATAAATGCTCTGATAGTTCTGAACTGTCGTTTAGGTGGAAATTCCTTCAGGGACACGGTGCATAATAAAAGCTTTATGGGTGCCCTATCCTCCATGAAGAAAAACATTCTGCTGGTGAATAAACCCTGATGTTACCTTTTTCTTGTGCTCAGGACCTTTCGATCGATCCTCGGGGTCTTCAAACTGGTGCTTAACCTCTTAAACCACTGATTTAAAACTTAAGATCTTCGTTGGTGTGTTCTAATTCCTTTTCCTTGTACTGAAACACTCTGTTACTCTGTCTCTGCCTTTGTTTATGCGCTCTGAGCTTTTAATGGCGCCGGAAGGTTTTCACAGAGTTTTAAGTCTACTCCTTAAATGAAATTCTTGTCTCTGCCTTCCTGGGTCATTTTTCATAAATTCTGCCACTGTAACTGATCTTTCTTCAACCTCCCTGTCCTTGAAATAGAGATGTACATCGTGGCGGCCATTAACCTTTGATAACCCTGCAAAAACGAAAACTGATTAAGAAAACAGACACGGGCGGGGGGACGACCACGATGGAGACGACGTGAGTGAATGTACAGAGCGGTGCCATGGTGGAATAACGTGGTGGAAGGTGCAGTGCTCAGTGGAAGAGCGTTCATGGCCACAGGTTGGCGCATTGCGGTGGAAGAAATTCAAATGGAAAAAAAAAATTAAAAACACAACCTTAAAACGAATATATGCGACGTGGTGGAAGACGTACGGTGGACACACGTGGAATGACCCTTGGCGGGACCGGGCAGGTGGAATATTCAACGACGGGGAAACAAGTGCGGACCGTCGATCTCAAAGGAGATCTACAGTTAATGATGCAGAAGAGGATGACGACGATGGGTAAGGGGTACGGAGGAGACAGGTTAACAGGGGCGCAATTTCATTGATCAATGACCGTTGGATGAAGCACCCAAGATCCGACGGCTAAAATGAATATCGCTGGGAGACCCGGTTCGACATTTAATGCGCGATGGGCCGGCGGTTTCGTAACATTGTCGGGGCTACGTGTCAAGAGCTGAGTGGAATCACTGGGCTACGGGAGAAAACCGCCTGTCACGCATAAGCGGTGCGTTGAATACCAGTGGTTTTGAAAAGTGCGCGGCGGGGCCCACTGGGCGGATGGGTTCCGAACCGTTATATCGCAGTGAATTTGGACAGTGATGGCACTATCCAAGGTTCGAACAGGGAAAGCACAAAGGGTCACAGGTTAAACGATAGCCATCCGATCTACCCAGATCGACGGCCAAGGTTGCGCCCGGTACGAACTTGAGATAAGCGCCTTTCAGTACTGGGTTTTGGTCATAGCGTCGGGTTCTGTGGGAGGTAAAGGAGCGCTGGGGCTGTGGCTGGAGGGGCTGGGACCCAGTATGCAAAACATATGATTTTTTGGCCATTTTTAATGCATTTTCAGGCTAACAAGGGGGAACGATAGGTGAATGAAGGGGATTTAAGCATAGGCAAGGGGTGAAAGTGAGCTTTAGAAGGGATTTTGGGGGGCTTTCAGAGGTTGATGGGGGGGAAAGAGAGGGGAGAAGGGGGAAAGATGGGCCCTTTGAGAAATGAATCAGCAAAGGGGGTTTATATTAGGCGTAGCATAAAGAGGCTTCGAGGAGGATGGGTTTTCAGGGGAAAGGAAACCCTTGAAGGCTCTGAAACAATCCAGCCCCCAGCTTGCTTGTCAAGAATTTCATAGGGGGGCTAACAGTGGCTCCACATGGGGATGGCTTCTTATTGAAGGAGGCAAGAAACCAGAAATGATCTTTGGAGTAGGCCAGTTGCCCACTGCTTGGCACATCCCTTTCTTTGATTAGCTGCCACAATATGAATATGTTACATCAACAGAAACATTTTTCCCACCCAGTCTACCTACCCTTACTACAATCCTAACAATTTTCCCTTCAGGGTGCATTTGAGCTAGCAGACCCTTTAAATTTTATTTTCACAACAAATAACAAACCTATTTTAAATCTACCCTTATTGCTCCATGAGACCAGATTAAACAGTTGGCCTCATATGCTTCTCTACCTAATCTAACATCTACTGGGATTAAACTGTCCAACAGATTTCTTCTTCTACATTCTAAGACAGGAAATTGAAAAACAGCCAAGCCAGGATTAGACTGTCTGACTTGCTGGAGTGAAGACTTGTAGAAAACTGCAAACAAAACTGTGAAGGCATGAAATCTACAATTTGAAATATCCTTCTTTCTTTGTGACTCAGGTTTTGAGCATATTTGAGTCACCTCTTTTCTTCGATTTCAGCTCTGGTTTTGGGCATATTAGAGCTGATTATTCTTTGCTCCTTGCTGGTCCAGATTTTGAGCATGTTAGGACCAGCTGTCTTCTCTTCTTTGGCTCAGGTTTTGAGTTTATTAGAGCCAATCTCTGTATTTCAAAGGTTCATGTTTTGAACATATATGAACCTCTCTTTCTTTCTGTTTTTTGGAACATTTTATCTATTTTCTTGAAAGTAAAACTGAAATGGTATGTACAATGGAAATGAAACTAGAAATGAGAATTAGCAAATGTAGTGTTTGAGCATCCTGCCATTGACAAGACCTCCGAACAGCTCTGTACCATCAAGTTCTTGTAGAAAAAATGCATTGGGACCCACAGTGGCCTGGATGGAGTATGGACCTTGCCACAAGCTGTCAAACTTTCCATGCTTACCCTTGTCCTCTCTCCTTGAGTCCCACTTCAGAACCTTGTCGCCAATTTTGAAATCAACAGCTTTGGTTCTTTTGTCAAATAGCCTTTTTATGTTTTCCTGAACTTTGACAGATCTGTTGTAAACTTGCTCCATTTTTTGCTGAAGATGAATTGTCTCATTTATCCTTCTTATCGTGCTGTCCTCTTCTGATTGGATTTCCTGGACAAGTTTGATTACTAGAACTCCAAGGCTGGTAGGAAATACTGCTTCTGTCCCATAGACTAGCTGGAATGGTGACATGCCAATGGATTTTTTTGTAGTAAGCCTGTCAGCCCACAAAGCATGTACCAACTTGTTGTGCCAAGACTTTTTGTTCTCCTCTAATAGATTTTTGATGATTGCCACCAGGCTCTTATTTGATGATTCAGCCAAGCCATTACCCTAAGGGTAATAGGCAGTAGGCAGTACAATCCATTTCACTCCCACACCCTTCTTTTTCATGTTAGTCATGTTCCTAAGGTGTTCGGCTAGATTGGGAATAAATCTCCTCAGGAAGTTGATTTTCCCAATGAAGGACTGTAGCTCCTTGATGTTTCTTAGGTGTGTGATTTGGAGTATTCCCTCAACTCTCTGTGGGTCTATCCTGATCCCTTTCTCAGATTTGATATGGCCTAGAAGTTTACCTTCTTGCAGCCCAAAAATAGTTTTCTTAGGATTTAAGGACAGACCATACCTTCTGCATTTTTCAAAAAAATTTCTCAGATGCTTCAAGTGTTCTTCTTCCGTTTTGGAAAAGATATTCAAGTCATCTAAATAGATAACTATGAAGTGTCCTATCTCATCTGAGAAAGATATATCCATTGCTCTCTGGAAGGTGGCGCCAGCATTCATCAATCCAAATGGCATCTTCACATACATGAAGGTGGCTCATATTTGGAGGAAGTTGTTGATAAGTTGTCCTTTCTATCTTTGTTGCGCTGACCGATCCTGTAACTACATTTGGAGTTATTAGTTACTCCAGTAACTCACACAACGTATCCCACCTATCTTCATTCGGAATTGTTAGCTTTGTTATGTTCCCGTAGATTTCATCTACTTCATTATATTTTTCAAAAGTTGGTTTTACCAAAAAAATGTAATTCACTTCATGTTGAATGTAAAAATCATTTCGCATTTCTTCAAGGAAAGCTCTTCCTGTCAAACTACCCTTTATGTTGGAAAATTTAGAACTGTCTCTGGCCACTTCCTTCAACTTCTTGTTGTAATCCTCTTGTGTAATTAATATATCATTAATTACAAACACAGTGGGTAATCCTTTTTGGTTCAATGCTTCAAATTTACTGAAAAACCTGTTAACCCCGAACTCCATTCCTTGGCATTTTTCTTCTAATTGAATAATGGGGTTCCTTTTGGTCAGAACTTTCTTGACTTCCAAGATAGTTTCAGTCCTGTCATCAATTCCTATGTCCTCCAACTCATATTTATTCTTGGAATTGAGGAATTTGATGATATTAGATGCTTCAGTAGGCTTTTCACCCAACTTCTCTTTGATGTCTACAATAGCGTCTGTGGATTTTTTTATCAGGTCCTTCTGCTAAAAAATGATTTGAATGCATGACCAAATTTCATTCATGGATTTGAGGATTTTCATCTATATTCTTTCCTTGGCTTGGGCCAAGTTTTGACCAATAGCTTACTCTCTTTCTGCTTTCTATATCCTTTCTAGTAGCCTTTGGGATCTCTGTGCTTCATCCAAATGTGAAGCTTCACTTCTAGTTTTCTATTCCTGCAAAGCTTTGACTTTCCCTTGTAGTTTCTTTATCTCTACTGTCTGTATTGACATGTTTTCTATGGCCTTTATCAATTCTTCAACAACATCTATAGATTGGGATGAAGGAATTGTTGATGTTGTAGCTCCTGTAGTGGGGATTGCTGTGAGGGGTACTACATCTAGAGGAACTATGGCCACCTATGGATTCTGTTCCTTCTCATTAATCTTCTTTTCCATTTCTGTCTCCATTTTCCTGATTTGGGAAATTTTCTCCATAATTAACTTCAACACATCTCCCTTTTGTGTTTTAGATTCTTCTATATCTTTGGTCAATGGATATTTTGTAGCTGGAAGCTTCAGTTGTTTCCTCAGTGCTACAATGTCAACATTCTTATTTTTAATCAATTATTCTGCAACCTTTACATTTTCTAGATCATAGCCCATCTTAACAACCAAATCTTCCAATGATTTGGTCTTGATGTCTTTAGCCAGAGAAGAGATCTTCTCCATCTTCAGCTGAGATTGAATTTTTGAAAGCGTCACTTGCAATTTGGACATAATCATGGTTGTATTGGTTAGTGTAGAAAAAATAATCTGACCAGTCTATTTGTACATCTCCATTTGATAAATGAGATGAATGTCCTTGGTGTGAAACTTAAATGATGTCTTTTTGTAGTCTACTATTGTCTTTGATTGTGGAATTTGAGCCTCTAGGAAGGCCATATGCATCATCACCTTTTCTGAGTCAAAGGCCGATAGAAGCCTACTCTATGAACTAGAAGTCTACTTCCAGAACTGTGTGTAAGTGTTGTTCTTGAGAATCTCATTCTTAAGTTTGATTTCTTTGTGTCTGTCAAAGATACTCTTCTCCTTTTCTCCCTGAACAAGCATAGAAGTCTAAGTTGTGTCTTGCTGACCTTGTGACACTATTGAAATTGCTGGACATGTAAAATATTTTCTACTTGATTGTGTGAAAGATGATGTTTCTTTGATAATCACGACAACTCCTTGTTCTACATTCTTCTCTAAATATACTTTAGGACTCATCTTGGTCCTCTTTCTGTACCTGATATTGAATTATTTATTTTCACTGTCTGTCACTAAAGGTGATTCGTCCTCTCTTCGCCTTTGCCTTATTTCTCTTGAGGAGTAGGAGTATGTGAAGTTGAAGTAGACACAAGTTGTTCTTCGGCTTCCTGCAAAGCATTCTCTGTCCATGTTAATTGATTGACATATATTTCAATTTCTAGCCTCTAAATATGGGTATAAGGAGTGGTTTTGTGTTCCACCCTTAAATTAGAAATTAGGCCCAGAGGATCATATGACCATGTGAAACTGAGATCAAACTTCATCTCTTTGATAATATTATCTGTTTCTTCTCCTAATGTCGTGTTTTTTCAAACAAAGGGTCCAACTTGAGTTTTAATCTTGAATTTGGATTTCTTCTTGGCTCAAACAAAATAGATTTCATCAAAGTTGATCATATGTCTTATGTATTCTAGGGAAAATTCTCTCATTGGGAGGTATTTGAGAAACTTGTATGGTGGCAAGTCACACCCATACACCTTGATCTCAGTATAATTTTGGTACATGTACCAATCTTTATTTTTTTCTTGGTCTATCAAATGTAGAATCTTCTTGATTTCCTCACTAATTCTTTGTTCAACACAACTGGTCAACATGCTTATTACTGGATGTATGAATTGTTTAATGTACTGCTTAAATGAAAATTCCTCTAAAACTTTCATTACCAAGGAAGTCCAAAATATGACAGACTATGCATTCCCTTCCTCATCTAATTTTTGAATTGAAACTTGAATATGTTTGCCTAGTAATAGATAAACATATAAACCAAAATATAAATATACCTGAATACTCCTTGATATGGTAACTTAAGGAGTTTCTTATGTATATTGTAAGCTAAGAATTGACTAAAATGTAAAATGATTGAAGGCTTATGATCTGTAGAAAATATTGACAGGAAACCTTACAGGGGTTCATCTACCCATTGATTAGAGTAATAGCCCAAAAGGTAGGATAACACATATATTATTTTCTTGGATTGATCTGGGAACATGGAAGAGGGATAAGGTGGAATTTTCCTAGGAAATTGGGTATTTTCAGGCAAGAAGAGGTCAAAAATATGTGCTCTTTTAGAAAAATCCAACTTTTGATACAATTAAGTCAAGGTTTCTATGGAAAAAGGAGTGTTGGCTTCTACAAGAGGGGCCTGCATCATCTGTTCAATGGTATTAGAGGTAATGGTGAGTAAAAGTTCACCAGTTGGGGCTATGATGGCTCTCTGGTTTGACGCATAACAAGCTTCAAATTTTATGACAAATTTACGGGAGTGAAAGGTCCGGGGAAAAATATAATGAGGGAGATTGGACTCCTAGAGTCTAATTTCATCAGTCTTATCAATAAATTTTTCCTCGAGCCAACAGTAGAGTTTGAAAAGATCGAACTCACATTGAGTCTTATAGATTTTATAGTCTCGGTCTGCAAGGGGGATGTGATCCAAGTCTACATAGGGATGCACCACTGGGTTAATATAATATTCATGGTTTTTATTCTTTGGAGGCATCCCGTTAATGAAAATTTAAAGAGATAGAATGTAGTGGAAAATATTTACCAGGAATGTTGCAAGTTTGTAGCAGATTGGTAGGATAATTTGGGCTTTTTTCGTGCTCGATCAGATGCTTGGTCAATAGAATAACAACAGTGGTGCATGAAATCTGGAAATTGAGGAAAACTAACACAATTTGTACCAGAAAAGGTGAAGAATGGTGGTGCAACGAAGTTTTTTGGTAATGGGGAATTTTCCGTTGGGGCACAGGTTTGTTGGAGTTTTAATCGGTTACCCAGGAAAACATTAATGGATTAACGATTATCCTGGGAAATAATTTAACTGGCTAACAGTTGTAGTCACGTGGCAAGATAACAGTGGAGGGGACCGCGTGGAAAGGAAAGCGGGAAAGGAGGAGTCGTTAGGAAAATTTCAGAGGGGTGTCAAGGTAGTTTGTGGTATTGTGAGGGATGGTGTGAAATGCAGAGGGTGTGACATGTAGCATGGGACCGATGTGAGTAAAATCGTATTTTCGGACCTCCCCCTGGCGGTATAGGTAGGATGGAGAGGGGGAGTCGAAAAACAATGTCAGCCGTAGATATGAGCTGGTGACAATTGGGTGGCCATTAAGTGTGTGTGTCTTAACCGAAAGAGACAAATTCTTTTGTCGTTTACAAACCTTATTGTCATGATGGAAAAAAATTGGATAATACCTTAATGAATTCAAACATAAGGAAAAAAGCGCATATTTCATAAGCTTTATCAAACATAGGATAAAAATGCACTAATGAGCCTTTGAAGTAGAATTAACCATATTTTATCATTTTTTAATTCAAATTTTCACCTATTCCTAAGACTAACCTTTTTATTCATTCCTAAGGGTGCATTTGGACTTGGATACCCTTGTTTTATTTCTTTTGAAAAATCAAATACCTACTCTATCCTATCCACTCCATTTTTATTGATTCATCTTAAACATTTGAATCAACATTATTTATCTACCTAACTAACATTAGCCAAGATTAAACAGTTAGGCTAACCTTATTCTCTAATCTAATTAACAAAATTTTAAACTTGTTTGGCCATGATTGAACTTTATGATTTAAGAAATGAGTAAGGATTGTGGCATTTTGAACAAGATGCACACAACTTTCATTTTATTTAGCATAATGAAACTATATATCAAGTAGTGGCATTTAGATTTGCAACACTTTCAGTACTATTTTTCGTTTTTCTTTTATGGGGTTTTCATCTTTATTTTTTATTCTTTCTCTATTTTTTGTTTTTGTTTTTGTTTCTTTATTCTATTTTTTTTAAATACCTTTTCATTTAATTTTATTTATCTTTTTGGAAATAATTTTCAAATTGAAATATTATTTACAATATCATATAACTGAGATAAAATATCCAATCATCTTGTGATCCTATAAATTATAGAACCCTAACACTCCTTGTGTGATATCTGATACCACAAAGTGGTATTAGAGCATGGTTGTGCTCTCCTTGGGTGGTGTCGGGTTTTCGCTCTCCTTGTGTGATATATGATACCACATAGTGGTATCATAGCATGGTTCAACTATCAGATTGAGTGGGCAGTGCGTCAATCATGCATTTATGTTGGTTGCATATGTGTTTAGTATGATTGTGGTCTATATGTGCTTGTTGCATCCATTTTTTGTTGGCCATGGTGGAAGTGGTGTTGCCATGGAAGTGTTTAAGGTGTTGTTGTCAACATGTTGTCATGAGTGTATGAGAGGTTATGTGTTGCTCATGCTCGTGTATTTTTCATGCATGCTTTCTTACATATTGTTACATATTGTACATGCATTTCTTTCTTATGCTAGGGATACATATTAGTCATGCTTCAGTGTTATCCTTCTATGCTTTCCTATGTGATGTCATATGCTGAATATGCATTGGTAGTTCATGATTGGTTATACATGTCGAGTGGGTGCATATGGTCAAGTTTTCATTGGTTTGATTGAGGTTGTTGTGCATAAGGTCATTGTATGTAATTATTTCATCATGATGATATTGGTATGTTAGGATGCTAATGTGTTGGCTGAGTTAGAGTAGGAGATGCAGATCATTAAAGTGAGATTACAGCAATGGACTTTGGGGTAAGAGAAAATCATCATAAAAGTTTGTGTTGTTGGTATTAGCACTTCTTAATTTCCTAAGGTTGTGAGAGAAACCCATAGGTAACCACAAAACCACTTGTAAGATTAGAAGCTAGCCCTTATAAACTCATAGAGGGATCTCTATATTATATTTAGATTTGTTGTTTTGGGATTTTAGGTTAGATATTTGGTTCAAATTTTGGTTTTTGAAATGTTTGATTAAAACTACAAGGAAAGGCCATTGGGAAATGGAATCACAATTCTTAGAGTGATCAAATACAAAAATGACAGAATATATGTAACAGGGTAAGGTAGGCAATATTTTTGGATCTTTAGAGCTTTTGTGGAGTGAAAGGGATGAAACGATTCAAATTCAATTAAATATAGAGCATTATAGGATGAATTATATACTTAATATCAGTGTGAAAACATAGAAATTGTTTATCAACTAGAGTAGAGTGTATGTAAGAAAATTCAGCCCTTAATTTTTTTGTAAACAATAAATACAGGAAAACATATGGAAAAACAAGGAAAATGACAATTTTACAAGAGAAAAACATCACCAAGAGCCTGACACATGAACCTTGGAACAAATTTTTGTATTAATGAAATGATCACTTTTAGCTCAGTGAACAACTTTACATCAAGAGTTTGTTTTCTTCATCCAAGTTCCAATATTTTCCTAAGTCTAATTACAACATACTTATACACTTCTTATTGAACTAACTTCAGATTCCAAAAGGAATTGATTACAAAATAATATCTAACAATTTCTGGAAAAAAATATGAATAATAAATTAAAGATAACATCTATCACTGGAAATATATAACTGTTCGAAAATATTCATCCTTCCTATCTGGAAATTGGTCAACTAATTTTGATCCTTTGCCTTGGAGTCTATAGAGGTTGAAGTTGTCTTCACAAACTTGTTAGCTTCCCTTTCAACCTGATTAATTCTTCCACATGTATCTTCTAGTTGTCCCTTTGAGTTATATTTCTGTTGTTTTCTTCCTTTTATCATCTTTTGAATACTTCATTATTGTCACAAAATATTTTGGGAAGAAAAAATGTATTTTGAATAATATTTTCAAATATTTTTTCTTAAAAAATGTAAATGAATTAAATAAAATCCCAAAATATTTATTTGAATGATTCAATAAACCATCTTGGTTTGAAATCCATGCCTTGTTTTCTAAATACACATCTTTTTTTTTCCTTCCCATGGATTTTAAAAACATGTGTTGTTTTTCCTTCCCATGGATTTTTAAAACCATGAGTTGTTTATCCATGTGTTTTTGTTTTCACTTTTCCTTTTACCCCTATAAATATTTGGATAAATATTCATCCAAATCTCTGTAAAAATTGTTGTTAGTTTTGTTCCCATGGTTTTGATTTTAAAAACAATTAAAATTATTTTCAATCTCAAAATAATTTAAATATTCCTTTGTGCCAACATACACAAAAATAAATGAAAATAAGTACTTTTCTCTCTGATTCAATTCCTTTTGTCAAATTTCATTTTTACTCAACCTCCTTTTATTTTCACTTGTAACATCATTTATTTACACCTGTAAATTCAGTTTATGCCTTAGCCTCATTTACCTCAGTCTTGTTCACCTCAGTATTATTCTTACTTAGCCTCTTTTTTATTTCACCTTTAATCAATTCAATTAATCAAACGAAACCATTGACCTTCCCGCCATACAAGTGGTTTAGACAACTTTTCGGAGGAGGGCAGAGGGGTACGTTAAAGGAAAAAAAGGATACCCCCCCTAAATTCATCAATTTCCTTCAATGTAAGTATGCAAATATCTCCAGGCATGAAATAGTGGGGTGATTTGATAGTTAAGTGTAGGGTGGGGACACAATTTACTTTAACTTTATGGATTTTGACTTTTAGAATTTATTGGTGACTAACGAATGAATGAAAATATGGTTCTATAGTTTAGAGTTTGGATTTCTAAATTAGTTTTGAATTAATTTTAATAATTCAAATAAATAATTTCACGCTTATGTAATTTTTCTTTGTTTTCTAGTTTTGAGAATCAGACTTCAACTTGCTCTATCTTTTGATCTGGAAGCTGGTTTTAAGCATTAGATATACCGTTAGAAATATGCTTCTGAGTACTTTACCATGAAATTATCTGCAACATGATATTATCTAGAATTTATATGCAAAAAATCTCCCAAACATTTAGACTTATCTTGGTCACATGACTTCAAGTACTAAATGGCTCCTTGGATAAGCAAACCTTTAGGCTATGACACCTAGTGATTCATAGGCTAAAATTTACTAGCATATTCCCAAAATAGATAAATGAAAAAATACATTACCTATATTATAGGACCCTAACTGTGGCTCTAGTGGGGATGGAATCTTCCCAGTGAGGTGCCAAAGAACATTGTATACTAGTAGCTTGATCCATTGAGCTGATCCCAAACCGGAAACCTGCTCTGCCATGAAACCACTGTGACATGAAAACCAATTGATAATATGTTCTAATCCTCAAATTAAAACAAATCCATTCTTCAAATTGAAATCTGAACTATATACTGAAAACTGAAAACTCTTCTACAAACTGAAAGTGAAAATAATGCTCAAAGAGTGGAGTTTATTCATCACACCTACTCACTCTAATATGCTGGAATGACTGCAATATCAAATAATAACAAACATCCAATGCAACGAGTCAAGAAAATGGCTACTTAAATCGATCTTGCATTCCATTCCTCCAAGCAGAAAAATAAACTCATAAAATGGAAACTCAAACTTCCCATTAAAACCCTCTTCATAATCCATAACCAACACAAAATTTAGTTTTCTTGAAGATTCGAATAGGTTTTCCAAAGGACTCTCAAAATCATGGAGAATTTCCTTTTGTTGTTGAATTCCTGAAAATGACTTGTCATATGTTTCAATAAAAATGTCTTTGTGATTTTTTGAAGTTTCTGGCTTTGTGTTTTCAAGGGATGTAAGATTATAAATATAGTTTTCATCATCCGAAGGATCTAAAACAACGTTCCCTTCATCAGCATCTCCTTGGAACTCAATGATAAAATTCTCTTGTATTGAAGATTTGATTGGCATAATTTGTTGGTTATTATGCTTATCCTCATGTGAATTTATTTGAAAATTTCCATATGCACGCTAACTATCTAAATTTTCCATACATAAAAATTCAGAAATATGAACTTGATAAACTTATTTTTGAAATGAAAATTCAGAAAATGAAAATTCTGAAGAAAAACTTGAATGCCAATCCTCATCAATATGTTGGTTTCTTAAAATCTGAACATTTTCCTAAGATCCAAGGGTCAAAAATGAGTTTCCACATCAATATTGTGACTATCTTCATATTTATCATGACCACATAAAAATTTGCAAGGTTGCTACACATTTTCATCAATTTCAAGGAATATAACATGACTGTCATCTTTAAATTTCAGTTCCCTTTCATCCTCAACCAAGGGAATTAGTACCTGCTAAAATTTTTCTTGAATGTCATAGCAGCCACTTTTTTATCTTCTTCATGGTTGAAAGGTCTCCCATGAATAGCCTCTATAATCTCATCATCCATAAATTGATCAGCTTCATAAAAACTTTCCAAATCCTCAATAAAAATGTTAAAAAGTGTGCAACAATATTTGACCAACAACAAAGAAGGATGATGTTCTTTATATCTCTCATAAAATATTGTATGAAAATATCTAAGAGGATATAAACAATTTCTTGGCAAGATTTCATACCATGATTGTGCATATCCCTCCAAGGACACCATGAACATCTTCATAAGACAATATTCATGAAATTTAACTTTAAACTTATGGAGGGGCATATGAAACCTTATCAAATGAAGTGCAACATCCTCTTTTTCCTAATCTTTGAATTTTGGTAAATAAGTTTTCCAATCTATGCAAGGCATTCGATTTGGAAATCCTACAATATGATCTCGATTCATGGGGGCATACCTTCTAGATTGAGAACTCATATTGATTTATGGATCCTGCTGCGAGTAGAGTATTTAGATCAGTTTGAAACTGTTTGGAGTCACCAGGTGAATGTTTCAGCCTTCTTGTCTCTAATCATTGTACACCATCAACAACCAAATCTGAAGTTTGAGGGTATTTCCTGGGGAAGATGAAACCTTGTCCCCAGTATGGTCGCCACTATGTTAGCGCTTTGTAATTTCCTAAGGCTATAAGAGAAACCTAGAGGTAACCAAAAAACCACTTGTAAGCTTAGAAGCTAGCCCTTCTAAACTCAGAGATGAATCTCACTTTTAGGTTTTCATTTTTTGTTTTGGGATTTTAGGCTAGATATTGGGTTCAAAGTTTTTTTTTTGAAATGTTTGGTTGAAAATGCAAGGAAAGGACATTGGGAAATGGAAATGGGGTCACAAGTCTTAGGGTGATAAAATACCGAAATTGTAGAATATATGTAACTAGGCAAGGTAGGAAGGATTTTTTGATTTTTAGAGCTTTTGTGGCTTGAAAGGGATGAAAAGATTCAGATTAAATTAAATATAGAGAATTCTAGGATGAATTCTATACTTAATATCATTGTGAAAACATAGAAATTGTTTATTAGCCAAATCAGAGTGTATTTAAGAAAATTCAACCCTTAAATTTTTGTAAAAAATAAATATAGGAAAACATATGGAAAAATAGGGAAAATGACAATTTTACAAGAGAAAAACATCACCAATAAGTCTAAGGCAGGAATCCTGCAACATATTTTTGTATGAATGAAATGATCACTTTTACCTTAGTGGAAACCTTTAAATCAGGAGTCTGCTTTCTTCATCCAAGTTCCAACACTTTTCTAAGTCTAATTACAACATACTTATAGACTTCCTATTGAACTAACTTCAGATTCCAAAAGGAACTGATTACAAAATAATCTCTAACAATTTCTGGAAAAAATATGAATAATAAATTAAAGATAACATCAATCACTATAAATCTGCAACTGCTGGAAAATATTTAGCCTTCATATCTGGAACTTGGTCAACTAATGTTGATCCTTTGCCTTAGAGTTTGGAGAGGTTGAAGTTGTCTTCACAAACCTATTAGCTGCCCTTTCAACCCGATTACTCTTCCACTTGTATCAATTAGTTGTCCCTTTGAGTTCTATTTATGTTTTTCTCTGCCTTTCATGATCTTTTGAATACTTCATTATTGTCACAAAATATTTGGGGAATAAAATATATATTTTGAATAATTTTCAAAACGTTTTCTCTTAAAACCTGTAAATGAATTAAATAAAGTCCCAAAATATTTATTTAAATGATTTTAGTAAACCACCTTGGTTTGAAATCCATGCATTTTTTTCTAAACCCACATCTTGTTTTTCCTTCACATGGATTTTAAAAACCATGTGTTGTTTTTCCTTCCCATAGATTTTTAAAACCATGTGTTGTTTATCCATATGTTTTTGTTTTTACTCTGCATTTTACCCCTGCAAAATATTTGGATATATATTTATCCAAATCTTTTGTTCCCGTACATTTTTCATTCATAATCCATTTTCCTTCCCCATCTCTATAAAAACTATTGTTGGTTTTTCTCCCACGGTTTTGATTTTAAAAATAATTAAAATTATTTTCAATCTCAAAATAATTTAAATATTCCTTTGTGCCAACATACAGGAAAATAAATGAAAATAAGTGACTTTTAGCTCTAGTTCAATTCCTTTTCTCAAATTTGGTTTTTACTCACCCTCCTTTTATTTTCACCTGTAACCTCATTTACTTGCACCTGTAAATCCCTTTTACATGTACCTATAAATTTCTTTTACATGTACCTTTAAATTCCTTTTACCTGTAAATTCATTTTGCGCCTTAGGCTCATTTACCTTAGTCTGGTTCACCTCAGTATTATTCTCACTTAGCCTCCTTTTTCTTTCACTTGTACATTAGTTTCATAAGTATATGACATGTAAAAAATTTCCTTTCACATTCCTTAGTCTCATTTTACTCAACCTTCTCCATTCATAAAAAATATTTCATAAAGGTATCACCCAATCTTTAGCTGAATCCAAGCTCCAATTCCAGAGAAATTCGATTAGATAAAAAAGGAGACCCCCCCTTTGAAATTCATCAATTGTCGTCGATGTAAATATGCACATATCTCGAGGCATGAGATAGTAGGGTGATTTAATAGTTAAATGCGGGGTGGAGACATAATTTACTTTGACTTTATAGATTTTGACTTTAAGAATTTATTTGTGACTGATGCATGAAGGAAAATATAGTTCTATAGTTTAGTGTTTGGATTGCTAAATTGTTTTTGAATTAATTTTAATAATTCAAATAAATAATTTCACAGTTAGGCAATTTTTCTTTGTTTTCTAGTTTTGAGGAGCAAATTTCCACTTTCTCTATATTTTGATCTAGAAGTTGGTTTGAAGCATAAGATATACCGTTGGAAAGTCTCTTTGGAGAACTTTACCATAAAAACATCTGCAACATGATCTGACCCAGATTTTATATGCAAAAAATATCCCAAACATTCAGACTTATCTTGGCCACAAGACTTCAAGAACTAAATGGCTCCTTGGATAAGCAAACCTTTATGCTATGACACCTAGTGATTCATAGGCTAAACTTTACTAGAATATTCCCAAAATAGATATCTAGAAAAAAATATTACCTATATTATAGGACACTAACAGTTGGCATGCAGGTATGTGATTCATGGTTGCTGTAAGAATTAGGGTTACTTATATGTTTGTCATTCCATTGTTATTTTGTTTACATATATATTAAATTCTAGTTGATCAGAGTAGTCATATGCAGTATGGTTATGTGTATTCCTTTCATTCTATTGATTTTATAGTTACATACATGATGGATGTTAGTTAGTTAGTGTGATCATATGTACATGCGTTGGTTAGTCAAGCATGGTATTAACTTGGTGATTATGTTAAATGCTGTTGATGAATATGTTATATGTTTTTTTTTTTCTAAATAAGACTAATTCTATTAAAAAAGCATATATTACAAAATGGAGTTATAGTCAAGAGATGCTAGATAGCGGGGAAGTCAGAAATGATAAACTATCAACCTCGGTCCCATTAAGTAACCAAGAGATAGACAAAGAGGACCAAGAAGAGAAATAAGGGAGCCATAAGAATCTACCCAGAATGGGTTGAATCTGCAATACGACATTTATTTCCTTTCTTTTTTGTAACTTTGACCCAATCGTCATGGAGCGGGTGGGCTGAAACCACTAGAAGATTTTTTTTGACTAAAGAAAGAGTCTCCTTATCTGAATCAGAGGAGGATGGCTCATGAGTTCATTTCTGAGCATTCGAAGAAACATTGGGTCCCCTAGGGTCTGCCAAGGGAAGGAATCAATGTCATCCATGGGAGGCGGATCACAGGGTTTCCAACTTTTAGAGTTTGATTTGCAATTGATTCTCTTCTTTTGGGCGAGGAAAGTAGTACGAGAATTATGAAGATGCCATGTTTGATGGCAGTGATGACATCGGAAATCAGTGTTCTCATAGTCCAAGGTTTGTGTCCAAAGTAAATCACCAACTTTGAGATTGATTTGATCGAGCAGACCTTTATTTATGTCAAATTCAATGCATATTCTGCCATAGGTGTATATTCCCTTCTCCCCCTTAGAGGGATCCATTGCCAGAAAGAGACCTAGGAAGTTTCTAATTCCTTGCAAGACATAAAAGTGCCATAATTGAGCAGGTAAATTTGGAAGCCTGACCCAAATATGAAGCTTGGTAATGACTGCCGTAGAAGGGTCAAATTCTGGGAACTAGGGGTGAGGAATAACCCTGCTTTTCCCCAAAATCGTGGACCAATAGTTAAGGCTTTTTGATAATCTTCATTGAAAGCAAACATAAATATAAAGAAACCCTTCGAGAAGAAGATAACATTGTTGTTATTGGTCCAAGTGTAATGAACCCATTGGTATAGATCTGCTGTGCGAGGCCATAATCCATTAAATCAACAAATACTGGTGGATTCTGCATAAATTTCAAACTGGTATTCAAGTGTCGAGTGGGAAATTTATATAGAGGGAACATCCTCCAATTTATCAACCAAAAAGGGCTTGGGAGCCTCATAGGGTTGAGTAGCTTTCTTGGGAGGCTGTGCATGAACAACATACTTGTAATAAAAAGCTTTAGCAGAATATGGCTGCCTGACTTCCCCTCCTCGCAGATGAAGCGTTAAAACCATAGAAGCATCTTTTTCAATATTATAATATGGGAGTGGAAGAGAGACCTCTCATTGTTTACCTCCATAGAGAAATATATGGAAGGAAGAAGGAATCCCCAACTTGAGTTCAAGGGCATGTGAAAGGTTCTTCACCAGATCCACAGAGCAAACCCAAAGAAGTATGGTTTTGCTAGAGAGAAGAGAGATTTGAATTTGAAAAGAGGGGAATTAAAGATTTGGGGACCCCTGGCTACCAAAGCTCATCTGTGAGGTCAGATTGTCGAGTTGTTAGGTCCCTATATTACTAGTGTAGTCCCTTATTATTGTTAGTGTAACCCCCTTATTGTTATTTTTGTACCCCTATAACCCCAATATTGTTATTATTGTGCCCTTAAATTATGATTGTTAGGTCGACTAAGATTATATTGTGACCCCATGGACTTCTATATATAGAAGGAGGATTTTTCATTTTTATCATCCAAGAATTGTTCAATTATTTAATTTAAAGGAGGTTTCCCCCTTGAAGTGGCTTATTTCTAAGGCGTTGATCTCTCTTTTCTTCTATTTTTGGAGATGGTTTCATAACATTTGGTATCAGAGCTTTGGATTCTAGGGTTTCAATGCTCCAAACAGGTCATCGTGGAATTTTTGCTATAATTTTTTTTCTATGAAGGATCAGAAGCTAAAAATTTTTTTACACGAAGCTGAAATCCTGAGGAACTTTGTGTGAAAATTTCAGATCTTGATTCGTAATATTTTCGGATACATGATCTGTGGAAGTTAGGGTTTTTTTAGGCTCCTAAATTTCATCTCAAGGAGGTGACCGTGGGAAAATAGTCATAACTCTCTCTTTGAGCATCGGATTAGAATTATGTAAAAATTGGCTACAAGTGCACAGACTATAGTTTCCTTTGTATCAATTTCAGAGCCGAAGGAGGAAACAGTGACACGTGGCACACCGTACAATTTCACTCTACTGAACCAATACATAATTAGGTCATTGTGGGAGATTGGGCATAACTTTTCCTTGAAGATTCCAAATCAGGTCAGACCTATGGCATTCGAAAGAAGGTTCAGAGGGATATTACAGGATTGAATTTAAGATATTGAAGATCCGAAATCACAGAGATAATTCAGTTTCAATATCAAGCTCCTCAAAAGAAAGAAAAAGGTTTGTATTGTTTTTTTTGAATTGCATAAGTCTTGTTTGAAAAATTAGTTTGAATTGATTCCAAGGGAATATTGTAGAATAGATATCAGTATTGGGTTATAAAATTCCCCCTTACAATAATTCAACACCCATTAAGCCTTTAGAAGGATCTACTATGACTCATGAAGATGAAGAAGTGCAACATGACATATCAAAATTACAAGAGAAAGTGCACCAAATTTCTCTCTCACAAAGAGAAACAAAAAATGAAATGGAAGTTTTGAAGAAAGGCGTGGAAGGTAATATGGATGGTTTGAAGAAAGGCATGGAAGCTAATATATATGGCATGGAAGCTGGCATGGAAGATAATATGGATGACATGGAAGCTAAGACTGATTAAAAAATGAAAGACAACATGGAAAACATGAAGAATGATCTAAAACTAGACATGGAAGGTTTGACAAAATTGATACAAGAGATATTACCTAATGGTGAAAAGATAGTAGAGGAAACTCATCATGAGAAAAAAAATAAAAAAATTTAATCATGATTTCATAAACTCTAATGTTGGATGGAAGAACCACCATATTCCAAAGATGGATATGAGGAAGTTTGATGGAAATGATCCCGTAACATGGATACTACAGATGGAGCAATATTTTGATCTCAATAATATGCAAAACACACAAAAGGTAAGCATTGCAACTTTACATTTAGAAAAAAATACATTTGTATGGTATCGATGGCTTTTCTCCTATAGAAAAATTGTCACATGGTCAATTTTTATGGAGGAAATGATAGCACATTATGAGGATACAAAGAGCAACACCTTCTTTAGCTAATTGATAAATATAAAACAAAGGGGTTCAGTGGTGGAGCACATTGAGTACTTCCAAAAATTGAATATAAGGGTAACTGATATTCCAGAGGAACACAAGATTGATGTCTTCATAGGTACTTTAAAGGATAACATCCAACATGAGGTTCGCCTTTGGGAACTTGATTCATTGGAGAAGGCATTCAGGTTGGCAAGAAAAATTGAATGTAAAATTATGGCGACAAGGAAGCCTACCAATCACATCTATAAATATGGAAGTGTTGCTACTCCTAGACTTCCACAACATATAAGGTTGACACCACAAAAATTGGAAGAAAAAAGAGCAAAAGGGCTTTACTACAGTTGTGATAGAAAATACACTAAAGGCCATAAGTGTACTGAGAAAAAAATATTTTACATAGATTGTGAAGAGGAGGAAGAAAATGAACAAGAAAATTCAAAAGAAGAGGATATACACCAAGAACCAACCCTAGAAGAATAAGAAATGAGTCTGACCATATCGTGTAATGCATTGGCAGGAATTACCACTCCTCAATCTCTCAAGATAGAAGGACATATCAAGAAGAAAAAGGTAATAGTGTTGATTGATTCGGGTAGTACCCATAATTTTATTCATTTTAAGGTAGCCAAGGAATTGATTTGATTCCTATACCTAGCACTAGAATTTCAAGTGATGGTTGCAAATGGAAGAACTATAAATTTCTCTGGAAAATGCCACAATATCAGGATAACCATGGGGGAATATGTTTTGAATATTCCAATGCTTTTCATTCCAATGGGAGGTGCTGATGTTGTACTTGGAGGACAATGGTTACAATCTTTGGGGACAATAGCTTTTAATTTTCAAGAACTTTTCTTGAGATTTTTTTTCGAAAGGAAAGGAAGTAAAATTACGGGGTATCACATGGAAGCTAGGAAAGATAATAAGTTGTAATGTCATGAAAAATATTCTGAAGAAAGAAAAACGAGGCGTAATTTAAAAAATATGCTCACTAGAAGTTCCAACATAAAAACCATATATTTCTCCAAATCTGCAAAAAGTCCTGGACAATCATTCCAAAGTGTTTGAAACTACCAAAGGACTCCCACCTATTCGCGATCATGATCATGCTATTCATTTGATTCCAGGAAGTGTTCCTCCAAACATCAGGCCTTACAGATATCCTTATGTCCAAAAGAGAAAAATTGAACGTATGATTGCATAAATGTTATAGGCTAGTATAATTCAACCTATTCAAAGTTATTTCTTTGCTCCAGTAATATTGGTGCACTAGAAGGATGGAGCATGGTGCATGTTTCCGGATTATAGGAAGCTCAATAAGGTCACTATTAAAGATAAATTTCCCATTCCTGTGATTGATGAATTATTGGATGAATTACATGGAGCAATTTATTTTACCAAGTTGGATCTTTGTTTAGGATATCATCAAATTACAATGAAGACTGAAGATATTCCAAAAACAACATTTCGAACTCATGAGGGTCATTATGAATTTTTGGTCATGCCTTTTGGCCTTACCAATGCACCTTCTACATTTAAAGGGTTGATGAATTCCATTTTCAAACCCTTCCTTTGAAAATTTGTGCTAGTATTTTTTGATGATATACTAATCTATAGCAGGTCTTGGAAGGATCATGTTCAACATGTTGACATGATGCTCAGACTATTGGAGGAGAAAAAATTATATGCAAAAACATCCAAATGTTTATTTGGAGTACAAGAGGTGGAATATCTAGATCATATTGTATCTCATGAGGGTGTTAAGGTAGACCCTAATAAAATTAAAGCCATTAAGGAATGGAAAGTCCCCACAACCATAAAGCAGTTGCGATGATTTCTCGCATTAACAGGGTATTATTGCAATTTTGTTAAGAATAATGGGAGAATAGAAGCACCTTTAACAATATTATTGAAGAAAGGTGCATTATCATGGAATCCTAAAGCAACTAAGGCCTTTGAACATCTTAAGGAGGCAATGTGCCTAGCATCGGTCTTAGCTATGCTAGAATTAAAAAAAAAAACCTTTATTTTGGAATGTGATGTCTCAGGAAATGGAATTGGTTCTGTTTTAATGCAAGAAGGAAGACCCATTTCTTTTGAAATTCATCCAATCAAAGGAAAGTATTTACAAAAAGCTATTTATGAGAAGAAAATGTTGGCAATAATACATGCACTAAATAAATTGCGACCTTACCTAATGGGAAGACACTTCAAGGTAAAAAATGATCATGATAGTCTTGAACACTTTTTGGAACAAATACTATCTTTATAAGAGCAGCAAAAATGGGTCACAAAGATGTTGGGTTATGACTTTGAAATCATCTACAAAAAGGGGAAGCTAAATGTTGTTGCAGATGCACTCTCAAGAAAGTATGAAGAGGTGGAAGCATTGCTTTGTGCCATTTCTATTATCCAACCAGATTGGATAACCAAAGCAAGGGATGAATGGAAGAAGGACAAAGAAGTGTGGACACTCATTTAAAAGTTGTAGCAAGATCCTAGTACATCTGATACATTTAGTTGGAAAAATGATTTCTTATGGTACAAAGATCTCTTATAAATTTGTAATAATTCCCAACTAAAACAAAATATTCTATTGGAATTTCACACTTCTCCTTTAGGAGGACACTCAGGATTTTTAAAACTTACCACATGGTGAAGAAAGATTTTTTTTTGGGATGGCCTTAAATCTGATATTCAAAATTTTATGGTGGAATGTTTGGTTTGCCAGAAAAATAAAGTGGAGACAATTAAGACCCGGGGTCTTCTACAAACTTTATCCATTCCAAGTCAACATTGGGAGGATATTTCAATTGATTTTATCACAGGTTTACCTAAGTCTAAAGGAAAGAGTGTCATCGTGGTGGTAATCGATAGACTTACCAAGTATTCACACTTTTGTGCATTATCTCATCCATTTAAAGTAAGTACAGTTGCTACTGCATTTATGGAAACAATTCAAAAGCTACATGGAAACCCAAAGATTATTGCAAGTGACAAAGATCCTATTTTTATTGGAATTATTTTCTTGTTTGGGTACTCAACTAGCTCATAGCTCATCTTATCATCCTCAATCCGATGGTCAAACTGAGATAGTGACTAAATGTTTGGAAGGATATCTTCACTGTCTTGTATTCGATAGGAAAACACAATGGTTCAAGTGGTTACCTCTCGCTGAATGGTGGTATAACACTTCCTTCCATACTGCAGCAAAAATGACCCCATTTATGGCACTTTATGGATATTATCCACCGTCCATCACATCATCTTTAAGAGAAAATTCTAAGGTTCAAGCAATGGAGTATCACATTGAGCATCAAAAAAAAGTTCTCCAACTCTTAAAGGATAACCTAAATTTGGCACAAAATCGAATGAAACAATAGGCATATCAACATCACAACGAGAGAAGTTTTGATGGAGAAGACTGGGTATTTTTATGGCTACAACCATACAAACAAATTCCCCTCAAGCAAGCTAAGAAGGATGATAAATTATCTCCAAAGTACTATGGTCCTTACAAGGTGGTGCAAAACATTGGTACTATGGCATACAAATTGGAGCTTCCTACTTCTTTGCGAGTGTATCTAGTTTTCCATGTTTCATGCTTAAAGAAGGTTATAGGTGACAAAATTCTAGTTCAAAAAATATTGCCAGAACTTGATGAGGAAGGAATAATCATATTGGAACCTTAAGAAGTCACGGAAATAAGAACTCAACAACTATGAAATCGATCAATTTCAGAGTATCTTATCAAGTGAAAGAACTTACCCATTGAAGATTCTACATGGGAGGATGAGAATTTTATACAGAAGCATCTAGAGGTACTCAAGCATTGAGAACAACACTTTTTTGAAGGAGAGGGGTATGTTAGGTCCCTATATTACTAGTGTAGTTCCTTATTTTTGTTAGTGTAACCCCCTTATTATTATTGTTGTACCCCTGTAACCCAAATATTGTTATTATTGTGCCCTTACATTATTATTGTTAGCTCGGCTAGGATTATATTGTGACCCCATGGACTCATATATATAGACAGATTTTTTTTCATTTGTATCATCCAAGAATTGTTCATTTATGTAATGTAAAGGAGGTTCCCCCCTCGAAGTGGCTTATTTCTAAGGCGTTGATATCTCTTTTATTTTATTTTTGGATATGGTTTCATAACACGAGTCCTGATGGCTCACTGCTAAACAAGGCTTCCTTTTCACATTTACTATTTTCCTTTGTGAGAAAACTGCCCTAGCACATAGACCCTAGGTCACGCAGTGGAGTGATGGAGCATTGAAGTGTAGGGGTAGGCCGGAATGGATGGTGCCTTTCTTGCTGGTAAACATTGCGTAGAAGTTCACGGATTTCTTCCGCATCAAATCGAGATAGAGATCCATATCGATTCGACCAGTAGGGATACCGCCGACCTGCATATCATAAAAACCTGCTGCCTTGTCTATGACCAAAAATAATGAACATTATTTGGGTCCAACATGTACCTTCTCCCCCTTCTCTCCAACTCAAATTCTTTCATATATAGGCTCTTGATGAAATGGTGGCTCTCCTGGTCTTTGGTCGCCAATCACTGCAGGGATGAACTAGAGCTTGACGACGGTGGGAAATGAGACGCAGCTGGAAACCCTAGTATTCATCTTCGATCTGATCAATTCACTCAAAATTATTCTAGAATATGTTATATGTTAACTTGTAGTTAGCTCGATGATTATGTTATATGCTGTTGATTAGCATGTTATATGTTAACTTGTAGCTATCTCGATGATTATATTATATGTTTTTGATGAGCATGTTATATGTTAACTTATTGTTGTTATATGTTAGTTAACTTGATGATTAGGTTTATAGCATTAATATATTGTTTTTATATGTATCATGCTAAATTGGATTGGTCTAGGCATATTTTTAGGGTTATGACATTTGGGTATGAGTCAACTTATTTGTGATATTATGTCAAACTAATCTAGGTTGATTGTGCATATGTGATTGTTATGTATGAATGACATTTGTTTATGATTCTATGATGTGAACATGTTAGCTAGTTACTATTATGGATATCATGACCTTATTTAGGTTGAGTTGATGTGTTTTTAAGTTATGTCGTGTTAATATAGATTGATTGTGCAGACAAGATAACCTCCCCTGAGATACATTAAGGTACGAGTTTTCTTATGTCATCTACTTTGTACTTGAATTTTTGATTATGTCATATATTTGGTTGTTGAGTGATTTTGTGTCTATTACGTCATCTAGTTGATTTATTTAACATGGTATGTTTGCAAGTTTTTTTAATTTTTGATTAACTGCATGATATAAGTATATGTGTCTGTAAGATTGCATGAAGAAATTATATTGTTTTAAGATGGTTGTGCTAACACATATGGGTTGAGAACATATAATATGTATTTGAGTGTAAGTAGGTGATAGTTGTAGCATTATGTATTATGAACGATGAATGTGAGTTGATTGTGGATTATGACATGGTTGATAGTCTTTGATCAGGAGTTCATAAATGTTGCTCAAAATTCAAAGTTACAAGATTGGGTTGAAACTAGGATGGTTGCGTAGATCTCGTCTTCCTGATTTCGCCGTCGTGAAAAGATCGAAAAACTGATGTCATATGAGGGAGATATCATGTTCTGATCGAAAAGACAAACAGGTAAATTTTCGACAGTTTGACCAAGTTTGACTGGGATGCATAGTCAGCAGGGTGGAGGTATAATCAGCAAAAAAGGCATATTCTTGGAATATTCCTTTTCACCGGGACAATCATGGGATGAAAAGTGTCATTGTTTTATTTATTGGAAGTACATTGTGGAGGGAATTTAATAAGGCACCACGTGGCTGGCCCTGAGGCTGCCATGTGTCCCATAAATGGTGTGTTAAAGTTTTTGTGGAGGCCGTAGGAATCGACCCCCGGACCTCCCACAGGCACGCACAGGTCTCTACCGCCCGAGCTACAAGTGGTTCTTAACAACTATAGAAGGTGGCTTATATTTATGTTTGATTGAAAAATGTATTGGGGGTTGGAAACGCCGGTGGTCCCAACCCACTAGCGGTTCCATTGGTGTTATCGCATGGAAACCATAAAATATCCACCATTGCGGTCAACCTAACCCGCAGTCTCTGCCAGAACTGTCATGTTAAACTTATCACATTGCAACAGTTATCTATTTTCAACTCTCCACGCGGTCTCTGCTAACCTCAACATTTAAACCAAAGTTTTAAAACTGTCCACTGGGGTTACTACCCCAGGTTCCGCTAACGGTTGCGATAACTGCAGTTTGGGGTTGGCCACAACCACATAAATTTATTGTTGCAGTTAATCCCGATGGTCATGTTGGTGGGCACACCCAAAGTGGCATTAGTTGCTAATTTAGCTCCAGTTAAGTGGAGTTATCCACTTTTAGTGCAGCTTTTATAGTTATAACTGGGCAAAAGAGTAGGAGACTCAATTTTCGCCCATTCTGAGTGAATGAAGAGTCATTTTTGACTAATTGGAGCATTCTGGAGCCATTGGTGTGGATAAAAAAACCATTAGAGCACTATAAATACATGTATTTACAAAATTTTGAGCATAATGAAAGACAAACATGCCATTGGGAGCTGGACCAGCAGATGTAGCCCAGGAGGGGTGAACTGCTTCATCATGCCTGCTGTGTAAATTTCATGTGGTGACATATTTATATATTTTACACTGCTGTTCAGTGTTATTCAAGCTTTTTTTATGCTTCTAATTCACCTAAAACCATCTAAAATTCATGGACAAACACCTCAATTCTTAATAAATCTAATGAACTGATTATGAGCATGCTTTATAACGAAAAATACACTTAGCACAACAAAAATAATAAAATATTTTTAGACCAGATTGGTATCAGGGCCAAATTTTATTCTCTGGTGTTGTTTAGTGCAAATAATTGTTTAACTGTTTGCAAGTTTTAGATGCTTACAAGGCTTAAGCTCAAAAGAGGAGAAGGAAAATTGGTGGAAGTAGAAGGGTCTCAAGAAGAGCCAAAGAAAAGGAGAGCAAGATTGCCACAATCTCCACCACCTAGTTCATCTCAGCATACCTCAAGAGGAAGGAGAAATCCATGAAGAAGTTGATCCCAAGGAGGATGAAAGAGTCTTCAAGAAAGCATTTCTTGACATGACTGAGATGGTTAGAATCCTTTATCAAGAAAGGAATGAGAGACTAGAAGGAGAAGGATCTAAAATTAACAATGAAGGACAAGGTTCTTCAGGAGGTCACAATGATGAATATAAGTCAAAGAATGGAAATGAAGAAAACGGAGGCAATGGAGAGCCATCATCCTCACCCTCATCATCATCTTCCTCTACTTCTTCCTTAGTACATCTACCACACAAGTAAAATTACTTTTTTAAAAATTGATGTTAAGTTTGAATTGCCAATGTTTAATGGTGAAGTCAATGAAAAAAATATTGATAATTGGATTAGGCAATTGGAGGTCTATTTGAGAATCCAGAACCTTCAAGATGATGATACCAAAATCCCATTAGCTTCATTGTGAATGGAAGGTGCAACACTTGTTTGGTGGGAAGCCAAGACAAAGGAGGAAATCAAGAAACATGGTAAGATTATTCTATCATGGTTAGATTTAATTACTTCTATAAAACAATATTTTTATCCATTAACTCATATGCAGAAATCCATAATGATGTGACAAAACTTTAGGCAACTAAAGGGACAAAATGTGCAAGAATACACCCAAGAAGTTAGGAGAAGAGCTCTCTTATGAGTGGTAGATTTTCAGAGCCAAGATACTTTGCTCAAGTACATAGAAGGGTTACATAGATACCTAAAACATACTATTCTCATGTTTAACCCCACCAGTATAGATGAAGTATGTGTTCAGGCCACACATCTAGAAGCTAGAGGGGAAAAAAATTCTGAAGAGGGTAGAAATAAAATTTTTAAGGGTAAAGCCAAATAAAAGACCTCAAAAGGTAAAAACAAAAAGAATGCATATGTTAAGAAAGAGGGAGAAAAAGTGGTTCGTAAACATTTTTCAAAAGAAGGCCATGATGAAACTCATTGTTGGAAATTACATCCTGAAATAAGGCCAAAGAAACTCAATAACAAAGGGAAACATAAAACTGCTGCTACGAATCAACATGATTTAGGATCTGATTCAGGTGATGAATCTAAGATTACAACCATGAGATTGAAGAAAATGAAGGGAAAATAAATTGAAACTAAACCCAGTACCAATACATCAAACTGTCACATAAACAATCCAAATGAAGAAGAAAGAATAGAACTATTTCATGTGAGGGTCATATCCAAACATACCAAGATTGACACATTGTTTGATAGTGGGTCACAAGAAAAATTAATATCTGAATACTTGGTCAAGAAACTTAACCTTGAGACCATACCACATCCAAAACCATATCCATTAGGTTGGATTTGGAAGGGGGAAAATTTACAGGTTTCAAAGAAATGTATATTGTGGTTTGCAATCACTGCAATTTTTGTTGACACAGTTGAATTAGATGTGGTTCCACTTGACATCAATGGTATTGTATTAGGGAGTCTTTACTTGCATGACAGGAAAGTGATATTCTATCGCCATGAGAACAAGTACCATTTATTCAAATATGGAAAGGAGTTCATTATTAGAGCACATTGCAAAAAGACAAACATTGCTATGGTAAATGCTGGACAGGTAAAGAGGCTAGTAAATTCAAGTAAGAATTTTGTTCTTTTTATGATTAAGCCTAAAGCTGATGTTAATCATGAATTATTTGAGGGATGTGATCTTAAGTTGAAATCATATGTATATGATGTATTTAATGCACATCATGAGATGTGTCAGGAGCCAACAAGATTGCCTCCAAAAAGATAGATTCAATGTGAGATTCAGTAGCAACAAGATTGTCCTATTCCAAACATATGTACGTATCACATGTCAATAATGGAGAATTTTGAAATAAAGAGGAAAATCAAAGAGATGTTGGACAAAGGAATCATAAGGCCAAGCACCTCGCCATGCGGTTCACCCATAGTCTCGATACCAAAGAAAGATGGGACTTGGCACATGTGTGTAGATTTCTGAGCTTTGAACAAGATTACGATAAAAAAATTGTTACCCACTCCCAAGAATAAATGATTTTCTTGATCAGCTGAAAGAAGAAATTTTTTTCACTAAGTTATATTTACAAAGCGAATATCTTCAAGTAAGAATTGTAGAAAGTGATATATGGAACTGCATTCAAAACCAAACAAGGAATTTTTGAGTGGCTAGTTATGCCATTTGGTTTGTGTAATGCACCAGAAACTTTCATGTGTGTTATGGATAGTGTTTTGCGTCCATTCCTTGATGAATTTGTGATTGTGTACTTAGATGACATATTGATTTTCAGCAAAACAAGAGAAGATCATGTCTTGCATGTGAATAGAGTGCTTGATATTTTGAAGAAAGAGAAATTGTTTCTTAAGATGTCAAAGTGTGAGTTTGGAAAGAATTATTTGGTCTATTTGGGACATATTGTAGGAGGAGGAGAATTGAGGATTGATCCTTCTAAAGTGGAAGTCATTTTGAATTGGCCCACACCCAAAACAGTAAATGAGGTAAGAAGTTTCTTAGGTGCAACTCAATATTGGAGAAAGTTTATTGCTAACTTTTCTTCCATCACAACTCCTATGCATGCAGTGACAAGTGCGAAGAAAGGCTTCCAATGGGGAGGCAAACAACAAAAAGCTTTCGAAGCTTTAAAAGACAATATTAGTTCAGCTCCAATCCTTGCATTACCAAATTTGAGACAGTCATTTGAGATACAAACTGATGCTAGTGATTATGCCATGGGTGCAGTTCTTTTGCAGCATGGTAAGCCTATCACTTTTCATTATAAAATTTTTAATGGTGTTGTGACTAATTATCCTACATATGAAAAAGAACTATATGTGTTGGTACAAAGTGTCAAGAAGTGGAAACACTACTTGATGGGTAAAGATACTATTGTACATATCGATCACCAACCATTACAGTACTTGCAGTCACAAACAAAATTGCAGCAATCAAGACATTTCAGGTGGATGGGATTTTTTCAACATTTTCATTTGGTTATAAGGTACAAGAAATATATTTTCAATAAAGTTGTAGATATTCTTTCAAGACCAATAATTGGTGCTTCTACTTTACTCAAACATGATTCTGTTGTACATAAGAGTTACATAGAAAAATATGCACATGACATTGATTTTCAAGATGTGTATGCTAGTTTGAGTGAGGGGAATCAAGTTGAAGAAAAAGATTATCACATGCATAACAATTTTCCGCTTCATTTGGGAAAACTATGTATTCCACAAGGAGAGAGGCTAAGTGTCATGAGAGAAGCTCATTCATCTCTAGTTTTTGGACACTTTGGGGTAAGAAAAAAAATGGCGCATCTACAAAGGTATTGCTATTGGCCTCACATGATAGATAGTGTATCACGTTTTATAAGAGGTTTTTCTATGTGTGCAACAAGTAAGCCTAGTAATAGGAAGCTTGGGTTTTAAACGCCACTACCAGTACCATAAAGGCCATGGGAGAGTGTCTCCATGGAATTTGTTGGAGGTCTACCTATGTCAAGAAAACAACATGATTATCTTTATGTAGTTGTGGATAGATTCAGTAAAATGTGTATAATTATTCCATGTAAGAAAACCATTATTGCTGAAATTTATTTTCAAAATGTTTGGGTTCATTTTGGATTACCAACTTCTATTGTTAGTGACAGGGATTCCAGGTTCATTGGGAACTTTTGGTCCAATATATGGAGAATGATGGACACAAAATTGAAAAAGAGTATTTCTTTTCATCCACAAATAGATGGAAAAACTGAGGTGGTGAACAGAACTGTTATGCATCTATTGAGAGGATATTGCAGCAAACATCCTAAGTTGTGGGATGAGCAACTACATTATATTCAACACACTTACAACCGGGAAAAGCACTCTTCAACACAAACATCACCTTTTGAATTATGCTTTGGGTATTTTCCAAAATCGCCATTAGAATTCATTTTTAGGAAGGATATTGCAATTTATGGTCATAGTGACATTGATAAGGCTCGAAATTTCATTGAGAAAATTCATATTATACATCAACAAGTTCAAGAATGCTTGAGAAAAGTCAAAGAAAATACAAAGAGAGGCATGAAAAACATCGGGTTGATCAAAAGTTTCAAGAGGGAGATGAGGTATGGTTTCACATTAGCAAAGAAAGGATGCAAGGGGAAGGTAAAAATCTCAAACCCATTCGATATGGTCCATTCAATATCATAAAGCAAGTTGGTAATAATGCATTCCAACTTGAATTGCCTTCTTATATGAAAATGTATTCAGTTGTTAATGTTGATAACTTACATTTGTATGAGCCACCTTTGATCGATGATCAAGGAAGTGATGTTCAACTACCTTCTATTGAAGATTTCTCGCTAGAATTTTTGGATGAGCTCAAATAAGATACAATTCTTGATAGGAGGACAAGAGCATCAAAGAGGGGAAGTGTTGAATACCTTTGAGTTGGGCTCAAAGACACTAAGCCAAGCAAGGAAAGATGGATGGAGGTTGGAAAGGTGAGGGAGTTGTACCCTCATCTACTAAATAGGTAATAAATTATTTTTGGGTCCAAAAGCTTTCCAATGAGGAGGAGTGATTAGGAGTTCATAAATTTTGCTAAAAATTCAAAGTTACAGGATTGGGTTGAAACTCGGATGGTTACGTAGATCTTGTCTTCCTAATTCCAGCATCACAAAAGGTTCAAAAAATTGATTTCGTATGAGGGAGATATCACATTCTGATCGAAAAGCCAAACAGGTAAATTTTTGATAGTTTGACCAGGTTTGATTGGGATGCACAGTCAGCAGGGTGGAGGTACAGTCAACAAAAAAGGAACATTATTTGAATATTCCTTTTCATTGGGCCAATCATGGGATGAAAAGTGTCATTGTTTTATTTGTTGGAAGTACGTTGTGGAGGGCCAATAATAGGGTGCCATGTGGCTGGCCCTAAGGCTGTCACATGTCCCCTAAATGGTGTGTTCTAATTTTTGTGTAGGACATAGGAATCGACCATCAGACCTCCTGCGGGCATGCATAGGTCTCTACCGCCTGAGCTACAAGTGGTTCTTAAAAAATATAGAACACGATTTATATTTATGTTTGATCGCAAAATGTATTGGGGGTTGGAACCATCGGCGGTTCCAACCCACCAGTGGTCCCGTTGGTGTTATCACATGGAAAACATAAAATATCCACTGTCATGGTCCCTGTTGGGGTTCCCATGTTTTGGCAAGGTTGGCAATACCAAAAGATGAGACAACATCAAACCATTTCCAGACCCTAGGATCTAGCCCTCCTGGGTCCAGAGAGGGATCTCTCTATGATTGTCAAAGGTATATGTATTTGAACATCAAAGTTAAGGTGTTAGGCTAGTTATAAGGCTCAGATTTTGTTTGTTTAATTGTATGTTTGGTTGCTGAGAATCAGGAAAGAAGGGTTCAATATAAGACAAGGATGAGCAAAGAGGATTTTAGGAAAAGGAGAGATATTCCAGGGAAAATTCAAGACCATTGGGCAATGGAGTCAGGAAAGGGTTTACTTGCTGTTCAACATGCAGGATTTCAGTTGGGCTAGTCATCTAAAGCATTGGATCTTAAAGATGATTATGTGATATGAAATGGTAAGAGAGAGAAGTGAAAGCAAGGAAACCTCCAAGGTGACCTTCAGAGATTAGATCCAGGGACAGGGCTTGCCATTGAACACCTGTGATCTAAAATCCAAAGGTTAACTCTTCAGACAAAGAACATTAAATATTTATAACACAAAGTTGAAAACCTGATATCAGAGAGAGACTTTGAACTCTCAATGATTCGGCCTCCAGCTTGAGGGATCTCAGAAAGGTTCGATTAATTGAAAAGGATCCTAGTGAGATAGAGACAGAGTTCTAGACCTCCCAGTGTTCCCAATTCATTCAATTAAACCTCAACAAGAACATCTGAAGCATGACCTCAATAATTCATACATCAGCTAGCATGCAATAACATCCACTACACTGGTTAAATTAATTGAAATCAATCCTCAGATACACATAAAGCAGAAAAACATTAAAGGCAAGGAGAGAAGAAACATAGGGTACCTAGCAAGGGTAAATCCTATGCCAAATTTCTGATGCAAGCCAGCAGAAATGTAATGAAGTGAAATAAACACAAAGATATAAAAACATCACCAGCTGCTTTAGATCAGGATCCAAAGAAATGTGCTTGTCATATTAAGAGCAACACCAGTCAAATACAACATTGAAAACAACTTGAAAGTTTAGTCTGAATACATCTTCCTCAGCCTATCTTACCACTTTACACAAAAAAACATGTCCCAAAGGAAACAACTTGCAATTTTCTGATAATCGATCAAAAACCTTTACAATGAGTTTCCTCCTGATTTTTATAGCTGAAAGATGAGCGAAGGAGGTAGGTGAAACACTAAATGAAGCATTAAAACTCAGAAAAGAAAGAAAGGCCGAAGCCCATTCTGTTTAAACTCTGTGCTTTATCTCTAGCATGCCTTGGATGAAAGAATGATCTTCTTCATGTTTCCATTTACTTCGGTATGGCTCTGATGCACTCTGGCTACAGTACTCTGTAGTACTTTTGGTGAATAAACAAAGGAAAATGAATGATAGTGAAGTGCGCCATGCTGCATAACAAATGCTCTGATAGCTTAGGACTGTGGTCAAGGCTGAATGTTCTTCAGGAACACGGTAAATAGAGGAAACAATATGGGCGCTTTGTCCTTTCATAGGTAGGGATGTTCTGCTGATGTAGCTACCCTGATGGCATAGTTTTCTGTGTGCTGGGCCTTCTGAGAGATCCGTGATGTCTTTCATCTAGTACTCTGCTTTGAAACAATTGGATTAAGGTTCAAAATCTTCCATTACGGGCCTTAAACACTATGTTTTCTCCACTTCTATCTCTGTCACTTAAATATGCGCTTTAATGGCTCTGGGGAGGTTTTACAGAGTTCAAAACCTATTCTTTTAATGCAAGTCTAGTTGTTCTGCCACTGTATTAAAGACTGTGTAATCATGGCGGCTTTCACCACCTGATAACCCTGCAACACACGAAACTCAGTTATGAAATCCATGCATAGGGAAGGACAGCTATGGAGGGCGGGTAGAATGATAGCGCGGCGGTGGTAAACGGTGGTTTTAGATGAAACAATGGTGAAAATTCATTGATATGGTTTTAACCGTGACTGGTAGGGTTTCGGTGGAGAAATGCATAACTTTAACGTAAAACGTCAAACTTTAATGTAAATCACGGAAGTTTGGACACATGCGGAAATGCAAATAAATGAATAAAATGAGATGGAAATGGCCGTGCATGGTGGGGCCCGGCATGGGCGGAGGGTGATTCAACTTAGACCGTTGGATCTCAGGAGGAGATCAATGGACGATGGAGATCGAATGATGAACTATTTGGGAAGGTCCGATGGAAGAACACGGAGGGAGACGGGATGCAATATGGACCGTCGATCTCGTTTGAACGGACGGTCACGATTGAATCAGGAAATCGCAATCGAAAGGGGTGGAGGGTGGCACCGTTAAAAATTTGCGATTGCAATTGGGACGATTGAGCACTGGTCGTTGGATCCTGGGACCAGATCGATGGCTCACATTTAATCGGCGGGATATGGAGAGAGGCGACAGAGTGATGGTGCAATTAGCGTTGGACTGTCGGATCTGAGTGACAGATCAACGATGGAGATTAAATTGGCGGATCGCAATCACAAAGTGCAGAGGGTGGCGTGTTCTAAATTTGCGATTGCGATTGGAACGGGAAAGCGCGGGCCATTGGATCAACTGGGGGAATCGACGGTGGAGATTAGATCGGAAGATCGCAATCGGGGGGTACCGAGGTGACACATTACAAAAGTTTCGATTGCGATGGGGCGGGGAGTGCAATTGGCGCTCGACCGTCGGATCGGAATAGCAGATCAACGGTGTAAATCACATCGCGGGTCTTCATAACAAAACCCAATCACATCAGCAAATTTCAGTTAACACGTAGAAAGCTGGTTAAGGGGCTGGCAGAAAAGGGGCTGGGCCCTTAATATAAGGTAGGAAAGTGGGTTTTTTCCCATTTTTAACATTTTCCAAGGCTAGGAAAAGGTAACGATAATGGGGAAAAGGGGAGATTAGGCCGAACAAAGGGACCTCGTAGGATTTAAAGGGAATTTTGGGTCTAATTTAGAGGGCTAAGGGGGACTTAGAGGAAAAAAGGGGGACTTTTACAAAGGGGAAAAAAGGGAAAAATGGGACATTCTGCAGGGATACAAGGGGCAAATAAAGGCCTTTTGGAGCACATTTTTTTGTAATCAGTGAGGCTTATTGACTCCAGAACAGCAGAGGGAAACAATCAAAGGGCAGGGAACATGGAAAGGCTTCAAGGATGATGTGTTTACAAGATAAATGCATTCCTTGAACGCTCATGAAACAATTTAGCCCCCTGCTTGCTTGTCAAAAATTTATAGGGGGGCTAACAGTCCCAACCTGCCAGTGGTTCCATTGGTGTTATCACATGGAAAACATAAAATATCCAATGTCGCAGTTAGCCTAACCCACAGTCTCTGCCAGAACTGTTGTGTCAAAATTATTACATTGCAACAGTTAACCGCCATCAACTCTCCGTGCGGTCTTTGCTAACCTCAGCATTCAAACCAGAGTTTTAAAGCTGTCCACCGGGGTTACTAGCCTAGGTTCCGCCGACAGTTGCGATAACTGCAATTTGGGTTGGCATGTGGCCACCCCAACTGCAAACATTTATTGCCGTAGTTAATCTCGGCGATAAGGTTGGAGTGCGTGCCCAAAGTGGTGGTAATTGCTAATTTAGCTCCAGTTAAGTGGATTTCTCCACTTTTAGTGGAACTTTTCTAGGTGTAACTAGGAAAAAGAGTAGGGGACTCGATTTTCACCCATTCTGAGTGAATCAATAGTCATTTTTGATTAATTGGAGCATTCTAGAGCCATTGGTGTAGAGAAAACATCCATTAGAGAATTGTAACTACATGTATTTGAAAAAATTTGAGCATAATGAAAGATGGACATGCCATTGGGAGCTGGACCAGCATATGTAGCCCAGGAGAGTGAACTGCTTCATCATGCCTGCTGTGTAAATTTCATGTGGTGACTTATTTCTCTATTTTACAGTGCTTTTAAATGTTAGTTAAGCTTGTTTTATGCTTCTAATTCACCTAAAATCATCTACAATTTATGGACAAACACCTAAATCCTTAAGAAAACTAATGAACTGATTATGCACATGTTTTATAACTGAAAAGACACTTAGCACAAAAAAAACTAATACAATCATTTCAGAATAGTCTTGGTAAAAGTTGATTTCTAATTGATAGATATGTTTTCTTGATCTTTGGTACATATGGTTGACATGCGTTCTTAGTTATTGCGCCGAGAGGTGCAATCTATAGCCCAATATGACCCCGATGTCAAGTATGCCACGTCCTCACAAAATAATAAATTTTGTTTTTGCTAATATCGCCCAAAGCATTAACCTAATTTTTAATTTTATATAATTTTAGTAATTGCTTTATTATATACGTGAATTTGAATGGATCATAAATTTACCTTTAACAAAAAAAATTACCACATTGAATTTTCAAATTAAGTAAAATTTTAAACATCTTTACTCTTTACTAAAGTCAATACCATTATCTAAATCAAAGGAAAAGAGTTAATTCAACACAAACAATCAAAATCCAAAATATTTTAATATTTATTTTAAATAAATATTTGTAAAATGAATCTTTTAAGAGAAAACCCATGTTCTATGGATAAATTAAAATCTTTAAAGATATAAATATTTCCCCCAAAATTGCAATATTTCAAAATTTAAATAAATAAAAATCTAAATAAACCGGAGGTATAGTAAATAAATAAAACCTATTTTTATACTTACTCTAGAGCTATGGTAAATAAATAAAAATATATATAAACTAGATGTATGGTAAATGAATAAAAAGTTCTTTTTATATTTACTCCATAAACCTTTTTATATTTAAAATAAACTAAAAAATGAGGTTTTATTTAGATGAAGCCTATGGGAAGAATACCATGGGACAAATTAATATTGATACCATGGGCTAAATACCATGGGCCAAATACCATATTTATGGTAAATAAATAAATACAAAAAGGTATAAAGAGGTATGATAAATAAATAAATATAAAATAGGTATAAAGAGGTACAGTAAATAAATAAATATAAAATAGGTATAAAGAGGTAAGGTAAATAAATACAAATATATCAAAGATGATTCTAAATAAAAATCTAATTATTTAACAAGCCTATGGGCCAAATACCATAGTAAATAAAAGAGGTATGGTAAATAAATAAAAATATAAATAAACAGAGGTATGGTAAGTAAATAAAACCTCTTTTCATATTTACTCCATAATTCGCTTTATATTTAAGAACACTCAAAAACTAGGTTTTATTTAGGTGAAGCGTATGGTCCAAATACTATGGGCTAAATTATTATTAATACCATGCAAAAAATAAGATTATTAACCCTAATATAATATTTAAATATTATTATTATTATTAAATCTAATACTCATATTAATATATTATAATATTAATATTATTAAATTTTTAAACTTTCGATTAATACAATATTAAATTTATTATATTATAATATATATAAATGTAAGATGATATATATTAACTCTAGATATATATGGGAGGGAAGAAAAAAGATATAGAGTGATAGAGGTGGAGATATATGTGGATTGACAAGGGAGAGATGAAGATAAACTAAAATAAAGGGGAGAGAAGGAATGAAGAGCGAGAGAGGGAGACACAAATATGGAGGGGGCAAAGAGAGGAGGAGAGGGGGAGGGAGATAGTGATAGGATTAGAGGAGACACAGATGGCAGAAGAGAGAGGGGGGTAAGAGATAAAGGGAGAGAGAGATGGCAAAATATAGAGGGTGATCTAGGTGGATATTGGTGGCCACCCGCCTATTCCACTTGGGGCCCCACCATTGTCTCTTTTAGTTTTTTTTTCAAAACTTACTATTTTTAGCATTTTTTCGGATCTTGAACTTCCGGAGTTGTTTGAAGCCCCAAACAGAGATAGGATGCCGAAGTTACATCCTCAGGAAGTTGAAACACCAATTTACCCAAACGGGGCCCATAGTTTTGGCGCTTCATCTCCTAGGGTTAGGTTTTCGGACGTTTAGAGTTATCCATTGTTTCTCCATAATAAATAGGCCCTCGAGCCTCATTATAACATAGTTCAGAGGTCTGTAGCCGCCACATCTCTTCTTAGAGATTTGCTACCCGCACCCTAGCTATTTTATTTCCATCATATTTGTAAGCATATTTCTGTGATTTGTTATTAATGAAATGAAGCCTTATTTCCGTTGTATTCCTATGTTTATGGTTATTTCTGTATTTTGTTGCGTTCCTGCATAAATTCGAATCAGTGGTATCGAAGCGGTCTGATTTTTCTTGATCCTACTTTGCATGTCCCCAACGAGGTCGGGGTATAAGGAGTTAGGGCTCGATCTGGTGGAACCTTTGCAAGATCAACCTCACAAACCCCAATGGACGCCCATGGGGGATGAAAAGAAAGATGAGGGAGCAAGAGATCCTATCAAAATATTGCTTGAGGAGGCACTCAAAAAACAAAGGAACGCGATGATGGATAACTTTGCCCAGATCCTTCAACGACTGCCCACTGATGGCGCATCTGCATCCAACAGCCACTCTGGAGGTGCGACTCCCTTTAAGGTACAAGTAAACTTTGACATTCCCATATTTGAGGGTCAAATAGATGCAGATGTTGTAGATAGATGGTTGAATCTATTAGAAGGATATTTCTCGGTTCATGACTTTTCTGACCAGGAGAAGATTATTTTTGCACTCCTCAAAGTGACCCCCCATGTCAAGGACTAGTGGGAAACCTACTGTGAGAAAAACGACAAGACAAAACCCTCTCTGTTCTCAGCCGTACCCACTTGGAATTATTTCTGAGATGCCATCAAGGAAAAATACTATCCTGTGGGGAGCTATGAGGACAAGTGCATACAATGGACCACGCTGCAGAAACAAAGGGATCAATATGTGCATGAGCTAATGAATCTGTTCCATACCCTGCGCACAAATTTGGGTATCAAATATTCAAGAAAAATTTGGTGCTAAAGTATCGTAGTTGTCTGCACAGATACATTCAGGAGGAAATGGAGTTCCTCAACATATCCTCACTTGGTACATCATACCGGTATGCTGCCAAGATTGAGCAGAAATTCAAACAGAAGAAGTGAGACTTTGGATCTGCGAATCAAAAGCAAGGGAAAGGTGCCCCCAAACCACAGAACAAAGGAAAAATCCAAGGCATGGCGGCCCAAGACAACCTGTCAAAGACACAAGAAAATAAAAACACCGCGAAGCCAAAGAAGGACATGGGAAAGTGGTGTGAGTTCCATAAGAGATCCACTCACAACATAAGTGAGTGTCGGGCCAAGCAGTCGCTGGTGGCTGAGATGAGGGCTTCTAAATCAAATGAATGCTCCGAATCTGAATCAGAACTTGAAAAGGTGAATGAAAAAGGGAAACAGATTATTGATGCGGTGCCCAATGCCACTGTTGCCACTACGAAGATCCAGAAGGAGGAACCAAAATAGCCAGAGGAGGTAGAGCGTCTCTTCCACTCCCAGATGTGGGTAAAGGTTTCCCAGCTACAGTTCATTTTCAACAATGGGAGCCAAAAGAACCTCATTTCAGTAGATGTCATGAAGAGATTGGGCTGTCCGACCACAGCGCACCCACAACCATACACCATCAGGTGGATTCACCAAGGATAGGATCTCCGCGTCAGCCAGCAGTGCCACCTTCCCTATAGCGTCAAGCCCTTCACGGATGAGGTATTGTGTGACATTGCTCCTATTGATGTTTCTGATGTATTATTAGGCCAACCATAGTTGTGGAAGTGACATGCTATGTATGAGTCCTGACCTTGCGCTGTTATTGTTACTTTGGGAAATAAATTGTACAGGATACCAGAGGTACCACCGCCTCCCACTATCTCTTTGGTTACTGCAAAACAATGCAGTAAGCTCATTTCCAAAACCAGGAAATTTTTTTTCCTGATGATCCATCCCCAGGGAAAGAAGAAGTCTATGGCCATGACCTCCAGACATGGTTCCTCTGCACGACAACAAAAAATGGACAAGGTTGTGCAGGAGTACGGGGAAATCTTCACCTCACCCACAGGGGTGCCTCTACACTGTCAGGTCAAGCACCCCATTGACCTGACCCTAGGTGTGCCGCTACCCAATGGAATGATCTATAGGCGTTCTATTCTGGAGAATGATGAAATCAAGAGGCAGATTCAGTAGTTGTTTCAGAAATGTCACATCCGGCCAAGTTCATCGCCCTGTGGGAGCCCGATTGTGTTGGCACTGAAAAAGGATGGGACTTGGAGACTCTGTATTGATTATCAGGCGCTGAACAAGATGGAATAGGTACCCAATCCCATGGATTGATGACCTTCTGGACCAGCTCAAAGGGGGAAAATATTTTAGCAAGATCGACTTGAAGTTTGGGTATCATCAGGTACCAATCGAACCCTCTGATGTGTGGAAGACTGCCTTCAAAGCCAAGGAGGGCCTTTTCGAATGGCCCGTCATGCCTTTCGGATTGAAAAATGCTCCTGCAACCTTCATGAGGTTGATGGATGACATATTGCATCCATTCACCAACTCATTTGTAGTGGTATACTTGGATGAAATTTTGATTTTTAGCCAGACTCGGGAAGAGCACCTCCACCATATCTGAGAAGTCCTCCAAACACTTCAGCAACATAAGTTGTGTGCCAATTTGGAGAAGTGCATTTTTGGCATGACCTAGGTTCAATATCTGGGATACATTACTGATGAAAGGGGGGTGAATGTGGATCCAGCCAAGATCCAAGTAATTCAGGATTGGCCAGCCCCAACCACCCTAACAGAGCTTCGCATCTTTCTAGGTCTTGCTAATTTCTACTGCATGTTCGTGTTGGGATTCTCTAATATAACTTGGCCCTTGAGTGAAGTCACTAAGGGAGGAGTGAAAGAAAAATTCCATTGGTTGGAGTCTCAACAGAAGGCATTCATAGAATTGAAACATCGCCTCTGTTCTGCCCCAGTGCTCACGTTACCAGACTTGCAACAACCATTTGAGATCGATAAAGATGCCTCTGAATATGCTATTGGGGTAGTTCTTACTCAATAGGGGCATCCAGTGGCATATCATAGTGAGACATTGTCCGACACAGTTCGAAAGTATCCCACTTATGAAAAAGAAATGTATTCCACTGTGCAGGCTTGTCAACAATGGAAGCATTACATTTTGGGGAAGGAGACAATCATCCACACACACCACCAACCCTTGCAGTTCATATAGACACAAGGGAAGTTGCAGAATGATCACCATCAGAAGTGGTCCACATATCTGCAAAAATTTCATTTGAACATCAAGTACAAGAAGGGTAGCACCAATAATGTTGCAGACTGCCTCAGCCAACCACATATCGTGGCCATAACCACCGTTCTCAACTCTTGTGGGCATGAGACTTCTGATTGGCCACTTTCACAGAGTGATCCGTAATTCAGCTACACATACAAGGCACTCTTGGGGGGTATGCAAGTTCCAAATTTTCACCTCCAAGATGCACTATTATGTCACCCGGGACACCTTTGTGTTCCTTCAAGCGAGCGTGCCAAGATGATATGGGAAGCACACTACAGTCGAATCACTGAGAATTTTTGGGTCGAGAAAATAGTGGCAGTACTACAAAAGTATTTCTATTGGCTGAACCTTCGACAACATGTCGTGAAGTACATCATATCCTACACTGTTTGCACCATTTCTAAACCGACCATCAAGAAGCAAGGGCTCTATACTCCGTTACCTACCCCTAGTCGACCTTGGGAATCAATCTCCATGGATTACGTGTCAAGCCTTCCTTCTACTAAGAATGGAAATGACTGTGTTCTTGCGGTCATCGACAGATTCTCAAAGATGGCCATTATGGCGGCTTTCAAGAAGAATATCACAACAGAAGCCACTGCTAAACTCTTCTTTGAACGAGTGTGGGTGCACTTTGGGATTCCACAGTCTATCATATCAGATTGCGATAGCAGGTTCCTCAGCACATTTTGGTCCAACCTCTGGTCAATGTTGGACACCAAACTCATCAAGTCCACAACTTTCCATCCCAAAACTAATGGCCAGATAGAGGTCGTCAATAGGATGATTGTACACATTTTGTGCATGTACAATTCAAAGCATCCACACACATGGGATGAGAGCCTTCCCTATGTACAATACAATTATAACCGGGCTCTCCATAGCTCAACCGGCCACAACCCATTTTAGGTGGGCTTGGGATTCTAGCCACTATGTCCCATTGACGTAGCCATGCCATTTGCAGCTACTTAGGCCGATTCAACTCATGTCAAGTCTGAAGCTGACAAAGCAAACAACTTCATCGAGCACATTCAGCACATCTACCAACAGGTTCATGACATATTGGATAGAGCCAATGCTAAGTACAAGAAACGACATGATCAACATTGGGTGCCACACAAATTACAGGTGGGAGAAAAAGTGTGGCTACATTTACAAAATGAGTGCCTCACTGGACCCCACTGTAAGATTCGCTCGCTCCGATATGGGCCGTACACCATCACCAAGGCTGTAGGGAACAATGCCTTCGAGCTTAGTATTCCACCATTCCTTGGTCTGCACCTAGTATTAAATGTTGACCGCCTTCATCCCTACTTCCAACTCTATTGGACACCTCTGACATTGCAGAAGAACACACACCAAAAGAGTTAAACCCAGAATGCATGGAACATGCCACCACAGACTGTATCATGGAGTCTGTACATGCAAATCAAGAACACTCGTCAGTAGAATATCCAACTATATCGGGTTGTCAAAGCTGGCCAACTCCTGCACCAAGGCAAGTGGTTCATCGAGGACCAAGTTCAATAGAAGTTTCCTCATCTCATGGAGTAACTCAACACAATGGGGACCATTTCTTCCTAAGGGGGGAGGAATGATCCAGGTGGATATTGGTGGCTACTCGCCTATTCCACTTGGGGCCCCACCATTGTATCTTTCAGTTTTTTTTCAAGCTTACTATTTTTAGCATTTTTTCGAGTCCTGAACTTCCAGAGCCATTTGAAGCCCCAAACAGAGATAGGATGCCGAATTTACATCCCCGAAAATTTGAAACACCAATTTACCCAAACGGGGCTCATAGTTTTGGCGCTTCATCTCCTAGGGTTAGGTTTTTGGACGTTTAGAGTTCTGCATTGTTTCTCCATAATAAATAGGCCTTCGAGCCTCATTGTAACACAATTAAGAGGTCTGTAGCCGCCACATCTCTTCTCAGAGATTCGCTACCAACACCCTAGCTATTTTATTTCCATCATGTTTGTAAGCATATTTCTGTGATTTGACATTAATGAAATGAAGCCTTATTTCCACTGTATTTCTATGTTTATGGTTATTTCTGTATTCTGTTGCGTTCCTGCATAAATCCATATCAGAGGGAGGTACGAGAGAAAGGGAGAGATAGGAAGGACCAGAGAGAGGACTTGAGAGAGGGAGGGATAGAGAGGGAGGGGGCGAGAGGGAAGGAAGAAGAAATATATAGAGAGAGGGAAGTGGAGAGAGAGAGGGAGTGGCAAGGGAGAGATAGAGAGAGAGTGTGTATGTTTAGGGGTGAGATAAAGAGACAAAGTAGGATGTAGGGAAAGAAGGGGGGAGAGAAGGAGAGAGAGAGGGATTTAGTAATTTAGTTGGAGGGAGAGAGTGGCGGACACACACAGAGAGAGAGAGAGAGAGAGAGAGAGAGAGAGAGAGAGAGACGCAGAAGAGAGAGGGAGGTAGGAGAGAAAGGGAGAGAGGGGGAGTATGAGAGAGAGGAGGAGAATGATGGGGGAAGAGAGAGTATTGGAGGGAAGAGAGAGAGAGAGAGATAGAGAGAGAGAGATATCAGGGAAGAGAGAGGGAGGTAGGAGAGAAAGGGACAAAGAGGAAGGACGAGAGAGAGGAGTTGTGAGAGAGGAGGAGAGAGGGATCGATAAAGAGATGGAGTTGGAGGGGGAGAGAGGTAGGAAATAAGAGATATAGAGAGTGAGAAGTGGAGAGAGAGAAGGAGTGACAAGGGAGAGACATAGAGAGAGCGTGTATGTTTGGGTGTGAGATAAAGAGACAAAGAAGTAGAGATGGAGATAAGGGGGGGAGAATGAGAGATAAAGAGAGAGGGAGGGATATAGTAACAAAGTTGGTGGGTGAAGAGAGAGAGAGAGAGAGAGAGAGAGAGAGAGATAGAGAGGATGTGAGAGAGTAAAGAGAGGGAGGTAAAGAGAGATGGACTTGGAGGGGGAGAGAGAGGGAGGTAAGAAGAAAGACATAGAGATATAAATGTAGAGAGAGATAGAGAGAGAGTGAGTGATAAGGAAGATGGAGAGAGAGGGAGAGACAGAAGGAGGAAAGAGAGATATTAGCAGGAGAGAGGGAGAGAAGGGGAAGATAGAGATATAGATGGAAGGTGAAGAGAGGGAGGAAGAGGGAGATGGGGAGAGGGAGGGAGTGACCAAGAGATTGATAGATATGGAGTGCGAGAGCATGTGTGTTTAGAGGGGTGAGATAGAGAGACAAAAAAAAATAGATGGAGGGGGATATAGATATGGATGGAGGGTGGAGAGAGGGAAGAATATTTCTTGCACTAGATGGATTGATTTAAGTGGAGATGGTGATTTCTAATCCTATTTGATTATTTGCACTAGATTCATCGATTTTAGTGTAGATATTTATTTCTAATGATATTTAATTACTTGCACTAGATGCATTGATTTCAGTGTAGGTGGTGATTTCTAATACTATTTGATTGCTTGCACTGAATGTGTTGATTTCAACGTAGATGTTGATTTATAATTATATTTTATTGCTTGCACCAGATGCATTGATTTAATTGTAGATTATTTCTAATCCTATTTGATTGTTTGCACTAAATGCATTGATTTCAGTGTAGAAGTTATTTTCTAATCTTATTTGATTGCTTGCATTAAATGCATTGATTTCAATGTAGATGTTGATTTCTGATTTGATGTAATTGGATATATGATGGTACATTAATTTTAAAGTGAATGGATTAACAATATGCATTGATTTTAGTATAAGCACAAAATGTTATTGACAATGCACATTGATTTTTGTGTTATTGTAATTTAACCTATTAATATTGTAGAGCATGAGAGACAAGGTATAATGTTTACTACAACAACTCGAGCTAAATATTTAAATGATTTACGAATTAAATTTTCTTTTTCATGTAATCGATATGAAAAGATGACAAAACTAACAAGGGTAACAATAAGAATAGTAGGAGAGAATAGTTTGAGATTGATCACAATGAAGACTATTGTGACATGAGTACATTCTTATTATTCACATTTTCTATCTTTCAACATTATTATTGTCACTTTGCATTCAAAAAATTATTTCATCATTTTCATCATTAAAGTTATTAACAATATTTAGCATCTCAACAAACTCAGGTAACTAAGAAAATTTAAAATTAAAATGACCAAGTTAATCTTAGAAATATTTAGCATATTTAAAATTATTATATTAATATTTGATATATTTACATATTATTGATAAAATTAATGATATCTTCGATAGATTTTCCTTGGCAGCACAAGACTGAAACCAGCCTAGATCCATCTTAACTCCGGATCTATCAAGCACCGAGATGGATCAAATCTCTCGAGGTGCAAACCATTCCTCAATTTTTGCACTCAAAAAATAGGTTTTCACCTCGAGATATTTGATCCCTCTCGGTGCTTGATAGATCCGGAGTTAAGATGGATCTAGGCTGGTAGGTTAGAGTGATTATCAAAATAAGGTAAGGAAACTAGCATGTCATTATGTTTATTTATGCAATGATATTTATGTGTCTATGGAAGTATGATGCAGGAGATTGCATGGCAAGAGACTGCCATGAAATATTGAAGAAGGCTTGGGTTGATATTTCCTTTGAGAGTATTGGAAACCATGTGGATTGAGTCATTGTGTTTGTTTCTAGTCATGTGATTTTTGTATTTTATGATTTGTTTTTACTTGAATTACCATTTTGTTTATGTCTGGTGCAAGGCCTTTCCACTTTTTTGCGATGTCATATTGCTTGTGGTTTTTCATGGTCTTCTTGTTTTCTCTTGTTCTTGACTTTTATGTTTAGAGGAAAGTTGATGGAGCTCCGGGAGGGTTGAATGAAACCCAATAGGTAATGTAAGACATAGATGAAGCTCAGTGCATGAGTAAGCGCAGTGGAAGGTAATAATATAACAGTCATTTGGATTGGTTGGGTCTATTGAGGTAAATGGATAGTGGTAGAATAGTCACGAGAAAGGTAACACGAAAGGTAAAGTGAATTGATCTGATGTGTTAGATGCCTTGGCTATGTTGGGAACTGTTGCTCTCAACGTTGTGCATGATGTGCATGAATAAATGAATTTTTCTTTACCTAGACCTTATGATATTTGGTAATGATGTTGTGATCATGATTATGATAATGTCTATATATGCATGTATGTATGTATGTCTGTATGCATGTATGTATGCATGTATGTATGTCAATTGTCTCATGGGATTGTGGTTTATTTATGTTGATGTTTATGTATGCATACATGTATGTATGTGTGTGTGTATGTCGTGTATGACATGGTTTTCATGGATCATGATTGTTTAATGCTAATTTTTATATGTATATATGTGTGTATGTATGTCATTGTATGACAGGATCATGATTTTTTTATGCTAATGAGTATATCTATGTATGTATGTATCTATGTCACTGTATGCCAAGGTTTTGAAGGATCATTCTTGTGGAGGAATGATTTCTTATGCAAGTGGATGGCATGAAGAGGTTCTTGATCTTATGAGGAATCAAGTGGGAAGAATAACCCTGACAGATCTATGAGGTCAGTATCATGTGGACATGAATTGATATTATATTCTTGTACTATGCCTATGTTTATGCTATGGGTAGGTAATGTTGAGGGGTACATCAGAGAAGTGAAAGTAGTGAGATATGCGACATGCTAAGATAAGCATGGATAGTGGAAAGACACTAGAAGAAAGGTTTCTTGTGGGGTCAGTGTGTGGTCTAAGGATGTGTAGTACTACCGTTGTGTATATGTTTCACATGTTGTATATTCAATGATTATACCTATGGTGATGTGTACATGTAACCGATGTAGTATTGTGCACCTATGATGTTGTATGTCTGTTGTATATATGGTGTTGTGTGTATATTTCATATGCAATGCTAGGTATAGATGGTGCTATATACATGTTGGATGTGTGATGTTGTGTACATATCATATTGTGCGCATGTTGGATATGCAGTGTTGTGCGAAAATTGGATATGTGGTGTTGTGTACGTATGGTGCTATGTACATATGGTGTTTTGTGCATGATTGTACATGTGGTGATGTGTGCATGTGGTTTTGTGTACATGTTGTACATATGGTGATGTGTGCAGGTGGTGTCGTGTACATGTTGTGCATGTGGCGTTCTATGTTGATTTTTGATATAATATGATGTGCTCTAAGTCTCAAACTTTGTGGAGAGGCTTAGAAACATGTAATACAAATAACCTAGAAATTTTTTACGGAAATTCCACCCGGATTATATTTTATTAAGAAAATTAATTATTTTAAAGTGACCCTAAGTATAAACTTAGGAAATAAAATAATTAAAGTGAATTAATAGAATATGGGTGTGAATGTTCTAGAAAAAGCAGATCAAGTCAAAATGTAATCTTAATCATTGATTTGAGATCTAATATCGGTCGTTTAAGTTTCAACGAGAAGACTATAAAGAAGACTTGAGGGTCATTTGGAAAGATACACCGAGAGATCAAGAGATCGAATTTTCTGAAGTGAGAAGTGTTCAGAGGAAAACTTTGATCGAGAGATTCTCACACAGTTGAGGGGCACAAACAATTTCTTCTTTGGGGCCAATAATACTCCGCAGAGAGGCAGAGAAAGATGCATAGGAGATAGCGTGGTGTCCAAAGAGGGTGACACAACACCCATAGAGGGTGACATGTGGCCATGAAGGCCACACACAGAGGCAACACAGTCTTCTTGAGAAATAGTTCGAGATTTTGCTGGGAGATCAAGATTATGAGACGAGAGGGTTGGAATCGAGTTTCCTGAGAGAAGATCGATCCATCAGAGGAGGTGACATAGTCCTCCAGAGTTACCCATGCAGGCCCACATAATTATTGAGCAGAGGCAGTCCAGAGGGTGTTGGGGGTTCGTTGATTCAACTACCGGATCAGCCGAGACTTGCAGTGTAGAGTGAGGTAATCTCACTAATTTCTTCTACAAAGTGATATTATTTGTACTGGATTGCCATCAAGGCATCTAGAGTTTATATTCAGAAATAACTGTTGCTTAATAATACAACCCTAATATCTTTTTCACCGCTTTTGCCGCATTGGGTTTTTCCGGGGACATTTGTCCAAAAACAACGGTGTCCTGTCTAATGTTTTTATGTATTGCTCAGTTTCTTGTTTCAGAATATTAATTAATAAAGTGAAGGCTACAGTAGTAATTTTCTTCAGTATTTTTAGTAGAACACTGTAAATAACTTGTTCATTAAATAACAAGTAGGTGAAGTATTTTTAGTTGGCTATAGTAGGATTCCAGACTTGGAATTTTCACATTGTGTACATGTGGTGCCGTGTACATCGTGCATGTGGTGTTGTTTACATGTGCTATTATGTACACATTGTACAAGCGGTGCGGTGTACATTTGGAGTTGTGTATACATTTTTAAAGTGGTGATGTGTGCATGTGATCTTGTGCACACGTTGTGTAGGTAGTATTGTGAACATGCGGTGTTGTGTACAGGTTTTGCATATGGTACTGGTATGCATGTGGTATTGTATGCATGTCATAGATGTTGTGTTGCAGGCATGTGGTACTATGCATGTGCATGGTGTAGTCATGGTATCGTGACATGTGTATTCGTTGTGTTGTACTATGTATATGTATATGTACAGTGTGGTATTGTACAACGGGTGTAGGTGTATGTGTTGTATGTTGATGTAGGTGTATGTATTGTGTTGTATTGTAGACTGGGTGTAGGTGTATGTGTCATATGCCAGTGTGGGTGTATGTATTGTGTGGTGTTCAATGCCTTGTGTGGATGTACATGTTGTACAATATGTGTTTGTGTACGTATTTGAAGAGAAGCAAGGTAAGTGAGTGCTTTCCAAGTGTGGCAATCGATCCGGTGTCTATACAAAAGACCAAAGGAAATAGTAAGGATCGATGAAGGATACATATAAATATTTTATTTTAGTTTTATTATGCATGTGATCTATGATTCTAACTTATGATGGTTACATGTGATTTGTGATTATGATTTATGGTGATTTCATGCGATTCATGCTTTTTATTTATGATGGTATGTCTTGAGCTAACCATATGTGGTATGTTTATACATTATGATTTGATCAAACAGTTGGTTGACTTGTTGTGATAAGAAATGAATAGAAGTACCTTATTGAAGGGCTACCAATGAGGTATGATTTGAAGTTATTTCAATTTATTTTGAATCTAATGGAAATTATGTTCTTGCTATAGGAAAGCATGCAATTCCCTATTTGGGATGGTTGAAAATGATTGCAAGAATTAGAAGTAACAACAAAAGGAATTGAAACAGTCAACAGTATAATGGTAAAGCATTTCAGGAGCAGGGCCATTGTGGGACACTGGTACCCAATAGTTTCCATTGATTTCCATGAGCATTCTATGACCAGTTTGACAGTTTTGAGGTAGTTATATGCCTTGATTATGAAGTAGTTATATGCGTTGGTTTTTCTATCTTCTGATGCAAGGAAGCCTTGCCAAGGAATGAATTGCCCAGGATAGGGGATGTTGGGGAACTTGGAAGGTGAATGATTGCATGGAAGGGGATTACCATATTCCCTGAGGGACTGTGTAGCAGAGAAGGGAAGGTTGGGGATGGATTTTTTTTTTTCATTAGCATTTCCAGATGGAATCTGATGCACATTGGTAATGTGCCTTGGAAAAATGAGTCGGTAACTATTCATTGAGGGTACAGTAGCACAGGATTGTAGAATTGGGAATTGGATGCAACTTTTGCTTTGGTGATGGATTCTGGACTTCCTGAGAAGGAAGTGAATCCTAGTACTACTTTGAGGGTGTAGGTGTGAGCCTCTGGATTCCCTTGTTATTGATGCGAGCATCGATCCTTTTATTTGTTAGTTCACCAAATGTGAATATTTGTATATGTGTATATTAATGTAAATACCATAATGAGTTGTGTTATAAAGCTCCAGGAAATGGTATGTTTGTCATGTTTTTAGTAGTGGTCATTGTAAATATTGCAACGAGCTATGTTATAAATATCCATGGGCAATATGTTTTATTTTTAGAAGTTTGTTGGTTTGTAGGTGTTATTGAACACCAAGGATGATGTTCCCTCAAGGGGGAGGGTTCTGCAATAACCTTGGGGAAAATTCCATGTAATAAAGTTACAAATAATAACCATGGTTGATGCGACACATATTCCAAGCTAAATGTTGGGAAAAACATCCTAGTGGGTGTTCATTTCGGTTAATATGGCTAGGGAAATTTGCAAAGGCAAAGGAAAAGGATTTGGAAAGAAAAAATGGCATTTTTGGCACATTTATTTATGAAAGTAATGGAAATTAGGAGAAAAGGGAGGTGAAATTTCACAGGTTTCATGTGAGGATGAAAATAATGGAAAATGAAGAAAATAGAGGCCTCATTAATAAAAAGGCTTCTGAGGATTAGTTGGAAAGTTTTTTCTCACACTTATGGCTCTCCTTATATTCGCTCTCACTCTCACTCTTGGATACTTAGAGTTTCTTGGAGCCTTTTGGCATATGACCAAGAAAGGAAAGAAAGCAAGAAGAAGAAGGAAGTAAGCAAGGAACAAGAATAAAGCAACTACAACTAAATTCTTGGCAGGTATCGGTTTTCATGTGTGTTTTCCTTGCTAGATCAGGCATGCATGGTATTGCATGTAGTTCTTTTCTATCTTGGCATGGGTTTTTGCCAGGTCCGACATTTTTTTCAGCCTAGACTTGCCATTTCTGGATATCCATGGTGTTGTGGAGTTCTCATTTCTTGGTTTAGCTGGATTACCGGGTCATTCGAAGATGAGTGAGGTGGATATCTGAATATTATTATTATTTATGACACAAAACCAGTTTATCTGTTTCCTCATTTTAGGGCCTAGTGATCCAGGTTTGGATCGCGGCAAATCCTGAGAGGTGTTGCCTCATTTTTGGGCCTAGGGATCTGGGATTGGATTGCAGTAAATCCTAAGAGGTGGTGGTCCTTTATTAGGCCTAGGAATCCTTTTCGGTGAATGGCGAGATATACGGTAAATCATAGAGGGTGGTGTCTCAGTTTAGGGCCTAGTGACCCTTGATTTAGACTATGGGTTGTAGTAAAGTCTGAGAGACTAGGAGATAGGAAAATTCGTCACGGTGAAAGCAGAGAGAATCTGGTGATATCCATGCTTGTGTTGGCCTAGTGATCAGATGTAGATCATGGTAAAGTTGGTCATGACATGTTTATGGTGTTGGCCTAGTGATTCAGTGTGGATCATGGTAAAGCCAGATTTCTATTGATGAGGGTGAGGTGGTTTAGCCTCGGGATGCACTGATTTTTTTTCTTTTTCAGTTTGAGTCCCAAATTCATGCTTGGAATATGGCATGGGGGTGATTGGCTGAAGAGAGATTTGGCTCAACCAATCTAAGTTCGGGTGAAATGTGGAAGTCCCATCTCCAGTTGGTTTTTACATTCAATAATGAAGAGCTCATTCCTTTGGTATTTTGTATACAAATGTACTGGTTTATGTATGGGTTTTTTTTTTTTTGTATCCATTGTATTTTTGTGGCTATTCTGTGGGTTATAATCATGCATTTTATCAATGACTATGTATGGATCTCTCCATGTTTTTACTTGTAAATGAATGAAAATTGTATCTATGGTCAAATATATTGTATTGTAGCTAATGATGTAAGGGATCAGTGATTCTTAGCGATTCTCAGATAAGTATGAGATCCCTGTGTTTAATTTTGTTGTTTATAAATGTAGATTCAATGTTTGTGACATGTTTGAAAAAAATTATGTCATGGATAAGAGGGGTCTAGATGAGTTCTTATTGATGTGATTTCTTATGTATTGTTGTCCTATTTTTATTTATCATTCCCTAAGTTTTCATGAAGTTCTGGGAAGTGACCTGGTTTTTGGGCCTAAAAAGGGGGCTCAAATCCCAGAGTTGTAGGCACAGAACTGGTCAATTGGGGACCTGGCTACATGCTTGTTGTGTTGTTCCTATAGCTATATCCTCCCAACCTCTACCTTACTATGTCTTTCCTGTTACTAAGGCTCAAAGTGGCCATAAAGTCAGTGTTACCCAGGGGTAAGAGGCCTGTAAGGTAAGGATAGCTCCTGGGGGTGTCATTGATGATGTACAAGGTATGTATGTGAATTTTCCATTGGTTCCACTTCCTTAAGGTCACATAGGATGTTTAATCTCATTATAGTAGCCTCTCATCACATATTTACCCTGACTGGCTGATTGTGAGGCTATATGTGGGAAGGGGGTGTTACAACACTTGATAAGACCACATTGTTCGAAGAGGTTCTTTCCAAGGTTGTTGATTGGTCATAAATTGAGATTAAGGATTCTAACTAGCCTTTTATTGAAAAAAAAGACAAATTTTGACTTGGGTAATGATTTGGCTAAGATTGATTGAAATATTTAAAATCTTGATTCATCCCAAGAAACTATAAATGATTTTTTTCCAAACTTGCATTGATTAATAAAATTTCCTCGTTCCACATTTTGATTAGCAAGTTTAGTATTCTAATTTTAACCTTGGAAGTTGTGGGAAAGTACTAACATCATGATTTTATGAACAAATGCTACATACTTTTACTACAACAAGTGGACACTCATTTCTTAGATTTTTCTTAGTGCACTTTGAGCAAAATAGGGCTATTGTTTTTTCATTGTTTTCTTGTTTCTTTATCATCTATAAATCAGCTAAATGCATGGATAATGAATTTAAAATTTCCATTTTAATTTCCTATATCAGATTTATGATTTTAGCTTTAGCCACTTTAGTAACATCCCTTGATGTTGGAGTTCCCAAACTTCTTGATCCTTTTCCTTTTCTCAGACTTGCTCTTGATTCATTTTAAAATGGATTTATAATTTCATCATAATTAAATTGATAAATATCTTTAGAAAAAATTAGATTTAAAGATTCCATCAAGTCTTCCCTACACCTATAATTAATACCAACTTAAGTGATACAATTTATAGAATATTTATAACTAAAATGAAACTCCTTAGCATAATATTCCAAGGTTTCATCAAGTCTTTGGGTTATAAAAAATATTCAATCTTCTATTTACCTTGCTTACAATAATATTTATACTTTGATATGAAACCATATTTAATTACCTCCCAAGTACATATACTTCCTCCTTACAGTCCTATAACCATCTTAAAGAAACATCTTTAAAAGCTGAAGGGGACAACCTTAACTTTTGAAAGTCATTTTAGTAATCATAAGGTGTACATAATACTTAAAATTAAAACAAGTATCAAGGTCCTTTATGGGAAACCCATAAAATACTAAAAGAAATGAAGGATTAATATCCTTCATTTTACCATTGTCAATAGTCTCCCTTATAGGAAATAGAGGTTCCTCCTCCTCTTCTTCTACCTCTTCATGCCTATTATGCCTATCATGTTTTGTGTTTTTGTCTTATTTCCTCATGCCGTTCCTCATGTCCTTGCTGTATATCTCCCATGTTAAAGTAAACATCAATTTCTGATTCAAAATATTTATATCTTGTTATAGTACATCCAAATTTGAGAGATCAAAGTCATGAATTTCTCATTGCACTATAATCTTAGGCTTTTCCTTAAAAATGTTAGAAGTTGAAGAAAAATATTCCTTCTTTCTTTATTTTCTAGAAATTGGAATTGGAAGAGTTTTATGAAGAAATGTCCCTAACTTATACCTCCTCCTCCTCATTCATTCTTATTGAAAAAGGAAAAATGAGAAATATTTAAAGGATATAAGTGGAAACTAATTCCAACTCTTTTTCTTCTAATAACTTATTTTATAAGGCCAAATATATAATAATTGGCATGTTCACTAACAATGATTCCAAAAATAAATGGGCATAGATAATGTATGAAATGAAACACTCCATATATTAACATAACTTTTTTTATTTACCAATCCAATATCAGATAACTTTGAAAAACATTATGCACTATATATGCATTTTTAGAGTCTTAACTTCCTTAGATAATTACTTAGTGCAAAAATACTTTTCTTGGGGAATAAATAGACAAGGTTTTGTTCCTAATTTATGAAATGAAACTAAAACCAGCTCATATAAATAATTGCAGCCATAACTCCTATTGATTGTTCTATTCAACTATAGAAATTAAATATAGAAACTACAACAACTAACTAATTTAATATTAGAAAATGAAATACAGAAATTAGCTACAACAATTGACTAAACTTACCCAACCAACTGCATTATGTAGTTTTAGCATATAATATTAGCTTAGCTACTATGAATTATTTATGTCATGGAACATGTCCTAAATTCCTATGACATTCAAAAAGAGTAATCCATATTATGAAATAAATATTATGAACTAATCAAAGCAAAATAAAAAGATAACAAAATTAAATCAACAATTTTCTTATTAGAAAGTAATGCTTAACAAAAAGTAACATAGAATCATAAAATCGAGTAAATAAAAGATCACCATGCATATAGAGTGGCCCTTTCTCCACAATTCATTAAATGATCCATTGGAAAAATTTCAATCAATCACCATAATCATCACCACGATTTCGCAAAGGACTTTTGTATGCAGAGTTTGTAAAAAATAAAAACCCTCATGATTTTTGTTTTCTAACTTATATACAACCAAGACAAGAATTCCCAAGAAAATACTACTTAAATTAAGTAGCTAACCTAGCTGAAAAACCGATTTAACTAATCCTTCAAGGTGTTATCACAAAATTTCACCTGATTGGCTACTGATCAGACAACTCTATGTAACTATTTCAAACCATCTTTTGACTGAAGCTTAGCCTCTTCCGTCTAAGAGGGCTCTCTCAAAGGGGTTTATGATATTAGATAATGATAGGATTAGATGGCTAACTCTATTTGTAAAGTAACTTGATTTTTTGTGTATGTAGGTTGAAAATAATGCAGGATTGCAACCATTGGGCTTATGGAGTCAACAATCAATAATTTCAGTGGCAAGGTTTCTTGACATGGAAGCTGAGGCAGATAAAGGTCTTTAACAAAATAAATTCACTCACAAAAAATAAGAAAACACAGTAATTTCATTGCTAAAGGAAGTCAGAGCATAGAGTTATGAATTCTGAGTAATAGCAATGAAATCTACTGCTAGTGGTTCAAAGGCAATTCACTCATAAAACATAGGAAAACAAATTCATTTCATTACTAAAGGAAGTTAGAGCATAGATTTATGAATTCTAAGTAATAGCAATTAAATCTACTCCAAGTGGTGAAACATAAGATGTAGATCAATAAAACATTAAAAACCCCATAAGAATCTTAGGTCTGTCAAGAAGAAAACCACTCGGTATAATTGATATGAGTAAAAATACATAAGGCAACAGTTTGCTGCAAAAAGTATCCAACCCTTTACCAAATTGAATATCTGCCCCTTAATAGACTTGTTACATGATGAGATGATCTCCCTCTTGGCTAGATTCATTGAAATTTTCCTAATGACAATTTTCATAACAAGAAAACATCTACTTTAATGAGAAAATGACAACTATTCTATTTGACAGTCCTTTTCCTAATAGGACTCAAACTATTCATTATTACATTTTTCATCAACTACCTTATCTCCTAAAATCAGTTACATATTTGACAACTATTCCTTCAAAAGTTAAAATAGGGTGTGATGGAACTCATCACTAAATGGCATCTTAATTAGCCTCCTCTAAATCTGGAAACAAACCCTGCTTTTTAGAAAAAATGGTCCTTATCTTCAATGCATGGTTTGGCTGATGAGTCTTGGATAACTGCTAGCATAGTCCTTTGACCCTTTGACAGTATCCACATGTCCAAAACTGCACAAAAACCTACTCATAAAGCTTCAAAATAGTACGCTACAAAATCATGACAGTTTCATAGCATACTTTCGTAGCGTTACAAAAATGCCCTTTACCATCAACTTTTCTGATTCTTTCCTTCTGTATTGTATTCCTCATTTCTTGACCTATCCTCCATATGATTTCCTCCTCTTAGAAGCTTCCTAAAATGGTTCAAAAGACAAAAATAAAGCTACGGTGGTTTCGTAGCATTTTCCTGGCTTCAAGCCTAGGAAACACTATGAAACTGCTGAAAAGTGTGTTATTTCTAGATTTTTGTCTAGCTTCAAAAATGTGTCTTCCAACTGTAAAAAATTTGTTTCCAACATGCCATTTACCTTCAAAAACATAAACGAGCTCAAAATAGGAATCTTGAGGTGTTTCTTCCTCATTGATGATGAGTTGAGCTATTGGCTCCTCAACTACTGTCATTTTTAGACCTTTCTTCTCCAACTCCTCATGCATTAACTCTAGTTGTTCTTGGAGGTCTTTAACCTGATTCTTCAGCTTCTTGTTGGTATATTTTAAGTGCATCTTCATTCTCCTGACATGTTTCACCTCTTTCCTCAATGGCATGGTCCACTTGATTAACTGATGTGTATTATCTAGGGTCTTGGAAACACTGTCAACCTACTCTTCCCAAACCTCTTTCATCTTTTCAAATTGAACCTTTTGGACATTATGTTTCATTGCTTCCTTATTCATAACTGTAATTTCATGGTTAGCTAACATTAACTGTTCTTCACGGAGTTCAAACTCTGTTTTCTCAATTACTTTTTCTTTTCCTTTATTTGGCTTGCTAACTGTATGCTTTTCTGCAAGAGATGAGAGATCAATAATGTCTTGTGGTGGCTTGAAAGTATCAGTAGCTGGATGAACTTCTTTGATACTCTCCAAAAGTTTTATAGCATGCCTTGTCATGGGTTTTCTTTCCTGAAACATAAAACCTTCATCTTCACCTTCAAACTCTAGCTTCTTTGCAGATTTAGCTTTCGTAAGTTTATGTCCACCTTCCTATATATCCTCATATTGGACTATAGGAGTCTCTTCAATATCAATGGCATGTAGTATGCCTTATAAATTTCCTTTAGCTACTGTTTTGTCTTCTACAACCACTGTTTTATCTTCTAAATCCATTGTTTGAATCCTTGTAATCCTTTTGATTCCTTGTTTACTCAGCTTGTTTTTGTTTTGTAGGTTTGATCACTTTTGATTTTTGTTTTGCAGGTGGTACATTGGGTGTCTCAAAACTATGCAATTGCTCTATTTCCATCATGAGTAGTTCACTTTGCTCTACTCTTTCTGGTTCACTTGGTTCTGCCACTAAAGTTGATGGGATACCCCTAGGTTTAGGTGTTCTTGTAGGAGTAAGGGTATTCAATTCAAAACCACTAACAAATAAGAAAGAAGACCAGTCTCTGCCTAGTAGGCTTTGGAGTTCATCTAAAACCAACAATTTTATTAAACCATGATGAAACAATGAAGTTTCACTTCCTTTAGATTTTTCTTGGACCTTATCTGCCATTTTTGCTAAACTCCTGTGTAAATAGAAAGGAAGATTAAGGGATATCTTACCAGCAAAGTGTAGGAGAACATTGAAATGGTAAGAATATACTTTATGGTTTCTCCCTTCACAAGTGAAATATTTCTGGATGATAAGCAGAAAATTTGAGTAGTTATCCTCCATGCAGCTCCTTGGAATGGCATTTGTAAGGTCCATTTCACTTTTTTCTGGCTTGATAAACTCTGTGCACTCCTCCATATTGAATTTGAACCCTTTGAACCATTTCTCTTGTCCCCTTGGAATCCTTGTTGCTACTGCAATGACCTCTAGTGTAATGGCAAGATTCAACATCCCTACTTTAGTAGCTGTTCCACTAAAATTTAGAGCAAATTCTTTGGAAACCTATATATGATAGCCTTGTAGTCTTTCATAAAAATGTAAACATCCTGTCCTTCTAAAAAATTCTACAACTGTTGGGTCTTCATTGATAAGATTCATATCTGATGGCTCATATCTTAAACATTGGCCACCCTTATTTGTCTTTCTTTTTTCAGCGATAACTTCTTTAGTTTCTTCTCAGCCTCGCTTGATAGTTTTCTGCTTTGTTTGATAATTTTCTACCTCGCTTAATCACTGATATCTACAACCTTTGAAAATATTAGCCACAACTTTGGATTAATGAAATGATCTCCAGAGCTCAATACCACGCAAAGAAGGAATGAAGAATGAGAAATGAATTAATTTGGAAATATTTTGAAGTTCAATGCCCACACATAACAAAATGATGACTCATACATGCCTAAAATGGTGATGATGACTTCAACCCTAACCATGTACCTTGATCTTTACCCTAACTGACTCGAATGGTATCTACTTATCTTTTTCAAATGATTTTCTGACACCTAATAGCTAATTTGACATGACAGACAGGAAATCTCACTTTCGTAACGTTCTTAGTGTATTTTTGGTTTTTTTCGCTACGAAAGTATCAACGGTTTTGTAGCAAAAAGTGAAATTTCTCAGTGTATTTCACTAGGAAACTATGGTTTCTTGGCTAAAACAACCATTTTGGTGCTAAAACATTAGGTAATGAAAAATTTTAGAAAATTATGAGTGATGTGATATGAGGGGATTTGAAAGTGAGTGGGTTTAGACCTTAGGGTCAGCTTAATAAGAAAAAATAAAAATTTTCCTTAAACAAGTAATGAAAAATGAACCCTACAACCCTACCTTTGACACATGAACCTATATGACTTTGTCAAATGATGCTTCATTTTTCTGAGTGATAAGACAAGGGAGGAGAAAAACAAGTTAAATTCTCAAAAAGATATGTTGTGGTGTAACTACCTTAACCAACTCACTAAATATAAAATCCAAAATTTTCGCTCAATACAAATGGATAAATGTATGTGTAACACTCCCTCGGACCCCCTTGAACTGTTCAGGCTAATGGGATTTTTTACTTGAAACTAACTCGACCTACATGGTCTCATTATGAATATGGGGTTACAAAATTCCTTCTTCTCCAAACCTTGCAAAATTAACTTTGGAAAAAATCATCACATTCGCCTTGTCAAGAGCTTTCCAATGATATAAATTTTACTTCAATATGATATGTTGATTTAAAGTTCCATTTCAAATATTGGCCAATTAACCCTTTCCATAGCAGCAAGATGTTGCAATGTGGCACCTACATGAGACCCACATGGTCGTGTAATGTCATCTATGACACCTACATGGTGTCCACACATGCATGTTCACAAACCCGTATCAATTTCCACTTATTCCCGCTTGCAGGTACCATAGGGACCAAAATCTTGATGCTTTTCCACTCTTTTACATTATATATGGTCCTGAGGGAAATCTAGGTTTGCCAAAATTCCTAAGTGGCATTCATATCGAATCCCTAGACATTCGGATCTCCAAACCTCCATTAAAATAATTTTGTCTTGACCCACATCTAGGGCTAAATGCCTTTGCACCTTTCCCTCACCCCTAGACGTCCTAGATATCTAATACATCTCCCACTTCACATGGTAATCTGGTCTGGTGCCAAATAATCACCAAATGGGCCCCACCTCATATTTCATACAAAATATGGCTTGTGAATATATATGACTCCAAGCCTTCGATCACCCAAATGGGTCCCACCCTAGATATCACGTTCACTTGCTTCCTCCATGATATATATGGATTATTTCAAACCTAGTGCTTTTATAAAAGTGCATAAGTGAAAACTAGATAGATGGCCATATCCTTGGATACATCCACCAGGCTTACAATGCATTCACCTCATATACAGTGTCCCACCAATAGCTTTTATGGCCCCAGATATGAGTTCAATCCTTGCAATACTCAAACTTAGAAAACTAAAGGATTTAGGGAATTTTTCCAAGCCTTCCTTGAAGCCTAGTGTTGCTTTGAATACAAACTTCTACAGAAACGAAACCATAATTCCAACACTAACACTCTAGATATATTTCATGACCATAGTGCATTAATGAAGCTATCAACATGCCCACTAAAAAGAACTGAAATAGGCCAAGCCAGGGCTAACACTACTTCACAACTCAAATACAATATTAGTTGCATATCCTACCCCAAAATGGGTATCACACAATACTATAAGATCCATTAATAAATCACACATTGCAACATCATAAATCCTTTACTAGGAATGACAATCAATTAGTTGTAAACATTCGAATATCCATGAGATCCATAGCATGCCAAACATTGGAATTCACACACTATAATAGTAATTGATCATGTCAAGCATTCACACAAGACAACATGATTAGATTTGTGCCTCAAGAAAGAAACAAAAAACACAAAGGCCTCCAATCCCCTCATAACCATGCGAAGATATAGATAACACCTCATCAAAGACAACCATGAATGTCACATTCCTCGATTAACAATGTTAATACATTCAATATTATTACACATACCAAAATCATTCATTACTCACATTGCAACACATGTACAAGTAAATATACATATCTGATTAACTTAAATGACTGGCAACTAAATAAGGGACTTCAACTCTCCACCCAACCATAGGCCAGCTACACTACAATATTTAATGGAACTAACCACCCCTGAGCCAGATTCAGAGTCTAAGGAGTTAAGTTCTCAAGGGAAATTCACACCAGTCTAGTTTAATTAGATCATGTAGGAATCCAGAGCACATAGTGTCTCCCCCTATTTACTAGGAGTCCAAAGCACACAATGGCACTGTTGGTTTGAGGGGTCTTGACTCAGGTTCAAATTTGAAGTTAACCAAAAAACCCCTGTACTACTAGCCCTTTTGGAAATGGCCTGCTTGCGCAGGTCAAGGTCTCACCCGAAGTAGTATGGGAGGGTGTTGGAACCAGGTTTCTGCACCCTGAGAGAGAGAGAGATTTAATGAAGGGGGCACCTTTATATATAAATAGGCCTGCACTGAGAAAGCCCTAACCAGAAACCCTTAACAATATGTGTAACATAATAACTTGCGCAACCCGTAAATCATAAGATAATCACTTACAGGTGCAATATAACTCAGATCTATGCATTCATTGTTCTTATAATCATCTCTTACATGTACGCACGTAACCTATAATCAATAGTTACTATCACAGAGCTAATATAGAAATAACAAGGAATTAACATGCAGCACAAGCCATAACCGAACTCAAAGACATTCAAGTATCAACAAAACGTCTTCTCATTCATTAATACTTCAGATTATTCTTATAACTCTTCTACATACTTGCGCACACAACCAGCAGGGTCCGCACATAGAAAGACTGAGGGTCTCTGTGCACATAGCTAGCAGGAGCCCTTACCTAGACATTTCCACACAAAAGTATCACAGATCCAATATTCTCATTCATATTTATCCAAAAATTACTTCTAGACTCGATATATTCATCTATTTATACTATTTTAGCATGCGCTAATCTATGGTCCGCAAATCGTGATTTGTGGCCCCTTACCCTTTGACCCATTACAATTCATTAGGGGCTTTGACCCACCCCAAAGCCCTTGCACTAGAATAAAATGTTGCAAACTATTAAAAAAATATATCCAAAATTGCATTCAAGGGACCCCGCTCCAACATGCCCCCAACACAATCTTATGACTCGTCCTGAGTCACAATGACAGTGGAGTATTTATCTTGGTCTAGAGATGTTCTAGGGTGGAGGAAAATGGTGGGAGGATGCCCTCACATTGTGCAACTATATTTTGCGTGATCTCAACAAAGTTATGGGAAGTTGGCTTCTCAGTAGCTGCAGTGACACTTTCCAATTTTTGATTCAACTGCTTGACTGTCGTGTCCAGGTCCTATGAAAGTTTCAGCGCTTCATCTGCCCAAGGCTTTAGATGATCATTGAGAACTTGCTTCTTATGATGGAGCACCTCAATTTTTTCCCTCAGAGTATGACTTGTGCGAAGGTGCACAAGTCGCTGGGTGCCAACAAGGGTTGGCATGGTGACTTCTAGCTGATCATATTCCTGTTCTTTTCGGCGGAAATCCTGATTGAATTGTTGGAGAAGGGGTCTCGTTGCATGGTTGACCACAACTCCATAGCAGTGTCCAACAACTTAGAGCCCTTGGAGATGTTTGCGGAAATACTTTGAGTCGCTTCCTTAACCAGCGCGGCTTGTTGGGCTCGCACCGCCGTAGGGGTTTCAGGCTGCAACTTGGCCTGCAGCACAACAATCTGTTGCTCGAGTTCTGCTTTAAGAGTTTGCACTTCAGTCCCATTAGGGGAATTTTGAGGTCTAAAATGGGCCTCCTAAGAAAAATGTACAACCAAAATAAAATTTATAATAACCAATAGGATTCAATATGATGATGTCAACCATGGAGGATGATTCACCATTTTTGGAATAAAAAAGTGAAAAGATTAAAAAATAATAAAATAATAAAACTAATTTTTTAAGTCGTAGTTTCAACTTATATCCCTAAGGGTTTACTCAAATTTTGAGCAGGTAATCGTTGGATGAAAAATTTAATTCCTCATCCAAGGAGTATCCGTGTTGCATACTTTTGATGGATCCCGTTACACGAAAAATGAGAAATACATGAAAAAACGTGTTTGCAATCACGTTTTTCATGTATTTCTAAATTTTTATGTAGCATAGTCCATCAAAAGTATGCAACATGGGTAATTATTGGATGAGGAATTATATTTTGCATCCAATGAGTATTCCTGCTTGAAATTTGAGTAAATCCTTAGGGAGATAAGTTCAAAATACGAGTTGAAAAAGTAGTTTTTTCCTTTTTCCCTCTAAAATTTGATGATGTAATCAAATATTATTTTATTATTTCCACTATTATTTTATAATTTCCTTAGGAGGCCCATTTTAGACCTCAAAATTCTCCCTAATCTGGATGCCTTTAACACAACCACTAAGCTCTCAATTTTGGCCTGCCGCGCAACGGAGGCAGGAATGACTTCAGGCACTTCCCCACATAACCGGTTGATTAGGTGCTCTATCTCTGGTCGTTGTGCGACTACCACATGTTGTACTACCTGTGCTTGGGCGGATTCGGCACCCTTGGTTGCAATTGTCTGTTCTGCCTCGCTCAACTGTTGTTGTGAATGCACTTCTCTACTTTGTAGCTCAACATAGATGAACAAGTGGAGAGCGTGTAGCTGCCCACTCGTTATCCTTGTAAGGCCGAGGTCGACCTCTGTGCATGCTCAGACTTGTGTGCACAAAGTTGGTGGCTCTACTGTCAAGGCTACGCCCAGGAAGGCAAAAATATTGCTTTCGGTTGCCGTGATCATTGCTGTGGCTGGTAGGCTCGCTTGAATCGACCTTGTATGGTTCATGCTCTCTTGCAATGTGTTCGATTTCAGCTGTAATACCCGCAACCTGAACTGCAAGGCCTACACCACGGCTTTGTGTTGATCTTCTAGGGCATTCCATCTATCTTCTGATGTGGCGGTGATTGCATCTGTGATATTCTCCAAGTCCTCCTTAGTCAAGGTAACCTTCTCTTCTTCGCCGAGCTTGTCACCCTTTCATTTCTTCTGCTGACCTTTGATAGGCTCGCCAGTGCACTTTTTTCCTCATGGGGGATCCACGCCCTCCCCACCAACTCCCCCAGTCTCAACATCATGCTGCGGTTCCTACTCCGTGCCCTTAGTGGTGTCTTTGGGAGTCTCCTTGGTGGTCGCTTTCTCACTGGAGCATAGCTCAGTTTCCTTTGCTGTGCTCGGCGAGACTGTATCTTTTGGTGTTGCATATTTACCGGACGTGCTTGCTATGACCGGAATAGTGGATTTGAGGTCTATCTTCCACGCAGGCGGCCATGTTGCAATGACTTGGTATACTTCTACCTCGGTGACCATTTATGACATATTGTACCATGTTGGGTCCTTGCGCGCTCAGATTTACACATTTTTCATGGTAACATGAAAATAAACATTGCACTTATACTTATCAAATATTGCAGGCAACAGTCGTGGCCTGGAGTGTATCGCTGCTGCTAGCAAACCTTCAAATAATACCCATAATAGTTTGTTTTACTTGACATGCTGTGGGTCCTTGGAATACCACAGGTTCACATAGCATGCTCCTTCACATATGTCAGGCTCTAGCTTGGGGAGCACCACATCCTCAGGCGTCTCCCACGCGACCAGGGAAATAAATAGTAACAACCAAGAGTAATAGAAGGGTTTTCCCTAGTCCTGCACCTCGTGCACATTATCAAGAAATTACTCACACAGGTGTTGCGACCAATTGTATAAGAGCCCCTTGTCACACTGCCCTACCAGTTAGATGACGTATGCAGATACAGTTGATGGCCTACACTTGCGCATCATCTTACAACCAAGAAAAAGAGTGCCCATGCACACCCTAGGGTCAGTGATGCTTTCAACCAAGAACCCTCGCTTGTCGCGGTCCACCTTGTATTTCTCTCTGATATCATCATCCACCTTCTACTCATTCTTCTTCCCAAAACACCTTCATGGACAGGAAGGTGATCCTATGAATGAGTGCAACGTCAAGAGGGATGTAGCCTTGAATCCATAAACATCCATCATGGATTAAGGTGAGCAGCTGTCGCACTACCGTGCTAGTGATGGGGTATATATTAAAGTAGGGGATGCGTAACAGGTTCAAGTTCCCTAAGGCCTGTAACCCACGCACCCAAGACATCGAATCCACCCTTGGCACATCATCGTAGAGAACCCGCTCTAAGTATAGCTCTAGGGCCAGATCCGGAAAGGTGTCTTCATTACCCAGATCATGGTCATCAAATTTAATGGCCAGAATGTTGCCAAAAATTTCTCGAATAAGTGGAACCTCTTTTGGGACTAAAGGCATCTGGAGATATTCTTAGACCACATCCACATTCTTAGGTGTGCACACCATCGACTTGCATGGCTTAACATAAGCCGGTATCCATGAGAGTGGGGCTACCAGCAGGGCCTCCTCTTGAGCCGTCATGGGGTGCTTTGAGGGTTTGGGCGAGCATGCCTGGGGTACTTGCCAGAGAGAGTGCACGATTGTGGGGGAGGTGTGTGGCTTTGCCGAAGTGCACTTCATGGCTTTTCCCTTTCTCTTCTCCTTACCTTCTTCTTTTCCTTTTCCCTTCTCCTTACCTTCTTCTTTTCATTTTCCCTTCCCATTTTCTTTTCCTTTGGCTAGCATAGACACGACCTCTTCGACTTTAGGGGTTACTTAAAAAACGTCTTTAGACCCCAGCTCAGTGGAGGCCATAATGGGCAGTGAATCAGTGGGGTTAGTGGCAGTCATCCTTGTTTAGAATATAAACTCAGGATTTCTTCTATCGGAAGGGGTACCTCGCTCAGACATACATATTGCACAGTCACAAGAAACACAAAATTCACAATAAAGCACAGAGCATAAGATCTTCAGAGAGAAAAGGAACCGATTATGACCCGCACCCTTCTTTTTATAAGCCACCATGTATAAAAATGGTTTTATTATCATTAAATATGACTTATCATCGAATAAACGGTAAAAAATCCTCCGAGACCACTGCATTAAATGCCAAATACTCACTCCATCCAATGGTAAAATCATTTTTTCACCCAATTTTGCTATTCCAACGACTAGTTTTTTGCTATTCCAATGGCTAGTTGAAGACTACCCCTGCGCCTCAGTCGCACCTTCCCGCACCTCCTTACCTACGCACCACCGCTATTCTTCTGACACACCTGTCTGTGCCTTCTCCTCATAGCGTACGCAGATTCTCCAATTATGATGCTCCGTCCATATAGTCATTTGGTAGGAAATAGATTGTCCTTGTAGGGTTTTAGATGACTGCCAATAACGTACCAGGGAAGGTAGTCTCCGCACAGTGTGGCCAAGTGCACCATACCACCATCTGTAATCTCTTTTACTATATGCGGTCCCAGCCAGTGCTTGTGGAACTTCCCTGGGTGGCGTGCAAATTGATTGTCATAGAGAAACACCAATTCTTCTTCCTTAAACACTTTCTGTCGGATGTGCCAGTCATGCCAAGATTTTTCATGTGCCTTATGAACTTGCTGATGAAAGTTAGCAATGAAATGATATTCTTCCAAGGCAACCAGCTGCACCAGGCATTCCTCCATGATATCAGGTTCCACCATATTTATAAAGGCCACAATGTGCAGGCCAGGGACAATGTATTCCATGGGCATGATGGCCTCTTGTCCATAGACCATCCTGAAAGGATTCTTCCTTGTCAGCTTCTTGCATGTAGTCCTATAGGCATAACAATATCTGCAGTACAATCCCTAACAGCCTTGGCCTCCGTCCATCTAGTCACATAATCAGTGGTTGCTGTAATGATATAACATGTGCCAGTATTCTTTCCCGGGGGATTGATTGGTCATACAAAGTCTATGGCCCATTTGTCAAATGCATGCAATGCCATCTGTGGTTGTAGGGGCATTACATCTCTGTGTGAAGGCTTCCCAGTTCGTTGACATGCATCACAGGTTCAACATTACGCATGTGCATCGCTATGCAATGTGGGCAGCCATAACCCAACCTACAACACCTTCTGCGCAGTGGATTTCCCTACGTAGTGGCCTCCTGCCACCCCTCCATGGGCCTTAGCCAAGATATATTGTCTCTCATGTTCTAATACATACCTTCGCAATACCTCATCTACTCCCAACTTATATAATTGACTGACAATTAGAGTGAAATTAGCTGTGTGGGTCACCAAATCCTTCTTTTGTTGTATTGAATAATCTGTAGGTGTCATCGCAATAGTCAAGAAGTGAATAATGTCCGCAAAGTGCTCATCAAACACCATGATAACAAAAGGTTGTGCATAGGGTAATCCTTATTCCAGACTAGTTGGTTCTTTTCCATTCTCAATTCGAGACAAGTGATCAGGTCCTACGTTCAATCTCTCAGGCTTCACAATAATCTCAAAGTCATATTTCTGAAACAACAACAACCATATAAAAATATTCCCCCCTAACACAGGCTTATTGATGAGGTATTTTAAGGTTGAATGGTTAGTGAGCATCTTAAAGTGTCATCCCAATAGATAATGCCTGTATTTCTGCAGGGCATACACCATTTCCAGTCCTTCTTTTTCAGTAGTAGAATAGTTGTGCTCTACGCTAGAGAGTTTCTTGCTAGAAAAAGAAATCAGATGATCAATGTCTCCTTCTCCTGGCTGCACTAAGACAACCCTAAGAGATATTATTGATGCATTCACATGCACATGAAAGACCTTAGCCCAATATGGAAATATGAAAATAGGTGTAGTGACCATATTTTCTTTTAGCAGCTCAAAAATTTTCTTACACTCCTCATCCTAGAAAAAGGACACATCCTTATTTAGAAGCTTTTCTGTTGGCACAGTGATCAAGGCGTACCCCTGAATGAACTTTCTATAGTAACCTGTGTGCCCTAAGATGGAGCACAAATATTTTTCATTGGTGGAGACTACTAAATTGATGATGACCACAATATTGGCTGGGTCAACCATCAATCCCTGCTGACATACAATGTGCCCTAAGAAAATTCCAAAAGGTACACAAAATATGCACTTCTTCAAGTTTAGCGAAATATGGTGTTTTCTAAAGTATACAACATCATGCGCAGGTTCGAGACATGCTTCTTTACTAATATGAATATTGTCCAAACATCAAAATAGACCTCCAGAAACTTATGGATAAATTCTTTGAATACTGCTACAGCTACACATGAGAAAATGGCCGGGGCATTCTTCAATCTAAAAGGCATGACGGTGTACTGGAAGGAGCCGCATTTGGTTGCAAAGGTTGTCTTGTTGTAGTCTTCATGTGCAATTCTAATCTTATGGTACCCTAAAAATCTATTAGTGAATGAGTACGCTTCTTGACCTCCCACATTATCCAATATTTCATCAAAGAATGGCATAGGGAAGGGATCATGTATGTAGACATTGTTCAACTTGCGCAACTCTATGCAGATCCTTATTTACCCTTTGGTTTTATTGTCTTGGACTACCATTAGGCTTACCCAATCATACTATTCTATGGACTCAATGATACCTGTAGCCACCATCTTATATATCTCCTCCTTGAATTTTTGCTTATACTTAGGGTTCATTCGATAGGGTCGCTCCTTGACCGGACGTGTGTCTAGATTTAAGGTGATATTCATAACACCTAGATCTCCTACAATTCCCTTGAGCTCAGAGAAATTTGTAGGAAATAGGTCCTGATATTCGGTTAGTAGCTCTGCAATCTTTCCAATAGTATCATCATCCCAGTAATCCCCAATTTTGGCCAACTTGGGCTGCTCTTCTATCCTAATTTTGACTTCCTTCAATTTCAATGGTTTGGTAATGTCCACTGTCTGCAACGAGGGTCCTGCGACTGCATGTTCTCCTTCAGATTCTGGGATTGTAATGTTCCTAGGATCTTCGTCACTGTCTTCTATTGAAAAATTTCTACAGTTGACAATGTCTTGCATCTGCGCATCCCAAGCTGGCATAGCAGATTCCTTTCGGATGCAAAGACTCATCAAAGACAAGGGCATCTATATCCTGCAGGGCTTCATCCAAATATTTTGTCTCTCCAACCAAATTGAACATCGCCATGAATTCCTCTGTCATCGTATCCCAGAGACGAGTGTGTTGGTGAAGCTCCGCATCTAAGTACCAGGTGGTCGGTACCGGCCCTAATGAATAAATAAACATATGGACCCATTCATTCTAGGTTCATTCATTCCACACCGCCATCCATATAGACAAGCGCTTACGTGGGTCCCCATGGTCAGAAAAGAGCTCCATGGGTGGGTTGACTGGGGGTTCAAAGCATAGGATCATCATTTTTTGGCATTCCTCCCGGTCTTGAAAACCCCCCTTGTGGGTTTCCCACCACCACACAGGGGTCGCGCGCATAGCCAAGTCAAGTGCCCAGAATCTCCGTTCCTCAGGGACATCTATTTATAATGCTTTAATATATTCATTAACACTGCCAAAATCACCAAAGTAAGGCAGTTCTCTTACCTTTGAGGAAATGCACCAGAAACTCTTCGTGATCTTGAGGCAGCGCAATGTAGACACGTCATGCAATCGGTTTTGCCAATTTTACATCTCGCCATCCGAGTCTGACAGACATGAGCTGTCTTTCTCCCAAAAAAAGATGCTATCATCTGTAGGGTTGACCCAATCATCATCCTTTGTAGTCAGTTTGTAAATATGGTCAACATCCTCTTCATCAGGCACCGACTTTGTATATCGTTCCCCTTCCGCTGGATCTAGAGGGAATATTACCTGTGTACCATCATTCTTAAAGACCATGCTCCTCCTTTTCAGGTTGATGATACCTCCCATGTTAATAGCCCACTCTAGTCCTAATAGTGCAGGGTAAGGGTCTGCATCATCCACAATCTAGATTACTTCGAAATTTGCATAGAATTTAACGCCCACAATGTCTACCACAACCTTCGAAAGCCTGCATAATGGAATGATATTCTGTTGGTTAGCCATTCATAATTGAATGGTGGACCACTCCAATTTGGGTTCTCCCATCCTTTGCCATGTTTGTTTGGGTAGGACATTAGCATCAAATCCTAGATTCAGGATGACTTGATCCATTTCATATTCCTCAATCTGAACAGTCATAGGCATCTCCCAACTAGTCCTCTTCTTATTATTATAAATCGTATTTACAACCTTAACCTTCATTCAGGGGGCTTCCTTTTCTGCACAACTGTCTATCAATACTTGGAGATTCTTCACTACCTTCTGGTTGCACAGTAACTTCATACAGGCTTGGAGGAATGGTTTGAATGCTTCATCTACTTTTGGATCGACAGAAGTTCTCGAGGTGGATTCTTCATCCTTAGAAAAATCCTTCCTAGCTTCAATGAAAGTTTCTTTTTATTTCTGTAGGTAGAGGCTTTCCTTTTTTTCAGATGCATTCCTGATTATTGGTTCAGCTGTGGCTTTTTCCTCTACTCCTCTAGTGGCAATTCCACTGTGTTTAATTACAATTTAACTGGGCCCATCGTCGTGTGGTTCAACCTTAACCCGTTGTACATTTTGCATTGGTGTCTGCTACTTTTCCTGCATTTTATCAATAAACACAGGAAAATATTTAATTACATGATCGAAATGTCTGAAATACCTGCAGGATTGGCGCATAGGGTTCGAGTAGTCTCTTTCATAATGTCCAACATCCCCACAGTTGTAGAAAATTAGTTTCCCTCTTCCTCTACTTGCACCTCCGCCTCTCCCTCCTCCCTTCCCTCTTGCAGGGGATCCTCCTCGCCCAGAGGGAGATGCTGGTGACGAAGGGTCAATCTGCACCCTGTATAGGTTCCCCCTATCTATCATCAGGTCATATGTTCGACATTTGTACTCATCATGATCCACTGGTGAGCAGAATCTGCACCACTATTGCTTCAGTTCTGGGACATAGGTCCCTAACCGTGGGCAGTGGTCTGTATCATACCTCCCAGCCACCTGAAAATTAGCGCATCATAATGTGGGGATACTGGGTCCATCCATATCTCTTGGATGTAATAGACTTGGTCCGCCAGCCTGCATATAATCTGACAGTAGAGGGCACTGATCTTTGGTGTGTCCTGATACCCTGCAGCGTATGCACCAAACATCTGTGCTAGCTTCTTTACACCGATCCCTTTTTAAATTTTGAATTTCTAAGTGCATCACCTCTACCTGGCTCTAGATCTAAAACGCCCCAACTTTAGCATCATCCCTTGTTGTAGCTTCTAGATTCATAGCAATCTCCAGGGCTTCTTCCTATGAATCAATATTCTGCTAACCCATAGGTTCGCGTAGATGTGGTAATAGCATGGAAATGAATCATTCCTTATGTTGTTTATCATCATAAGCAAATCCCATGTCACTGATGAATTTCTTCAGTCATTGGCCAGCCTCCCAGACAGACTCCATAGGTCCTTTCTTAATGTCTTTCAACTCTACTACACATTAAGAATAATACTTAGGTTTTTGGAACTGCTGCTTCACGACATCCTTGATCTCCTGTATTGTAGGATTCACATGTTGAGTAGTGTATCCATTAAAAAAATCGAGATCCCTCCCTTCAAACGCTATTGATAGATGTGCTCTTTTTACAGCATCATTATTGACACTCTGTGCAGCCCACACCACATTCACCATGAACCAAAAGTAGGTAGCTTCATCTGTGCGGCCATATCATCCGCAGGTGGCGGTGGAGGTGGGGTAGGAGGATTCTTGCCCTTGCATGAGTTTGATGGTGGCATAACGGGGGGACTGGCTTCCACGTGCACGACACCGCCTTTGTTTAGATCAGGTGGATCCTTGAGAGGAATGTACAGTAATTTATACCCTTCTTGATTAACCCAGTAGTATTTACTACTTCGCGTCGTGCTTCTGCTCGAATTGGAGGCCATTCACTTGGTGTGACTACACAAGACACCCTTTTCACACAATAACATCTTAATAAAAAACGACAATGTTTGCATGAACGTACTCCTAAATCCTTTGAAAAACATTCACTCAACTTTAAATTAGGAAATGAATTGATTGATTGCAAACTCAGTTACAAATCCACCAAAAACTCTATCATCCTAGTGGTCTACAGTCCGGGTAATAGAGTTATCCGCCCTTTCCAATTGTTGGATTAATTCAGGGGTCCATTGCATGACCCGATCATCTTTCCAACAGGTTTGGAATTCCCCTAACCTTTCCAGCCACTCTTGCAGTTTGTGTGCGAAGGTTTCAAAGAAGATCTCGTGTACCTCTGTAAAAATATACTTATTCTTCCACTCTTCACCAGATAGGTTCCTGATTTGTAATGATTGCTAGTTATTGTTGTGCTAGTATCATATCAGATATAATTTTCTCTTTGCTTAGTTTTACTTATTCTTCATAGGTTTTTTTATGAGAATTTTATTGTCAAATTAGAGTACTTGGTGAAATTATGTGTTTCTCATAAGCTTAGAAAGCATAATTTTAAATGACTGAACATAAGCAATTAAAAACACAACAAACACACATAACAAAGCTTAACACACAGAATTTTGATAAAGGAGTTCACCCCTCCTGGGCTACATCTCCTTGGTCCAGCTTCATAGTGTGAGCCTTTGTTTAGCTTCAAGTGTGCTCATATTTCTATTACAAGCTTCAAATCCTCTTGGAACCTGTTCCAATGAGTTTAAAACATCATAATTTGTAATATTCCCAAATGGGAAAGGTAGGAATATATTGCGTAAAATGAAATCGGCAACAATTATTTAACACATGAAACCATGAGACCAATATAGAGCCATATTATTGATTATATATGCAGCAAATAAGTACAAAACAATGAGGCACAAATGTAATATTCCTAAAATAACATGCAGCTAATTGGAATATTAATTTTTCTCTAAACACATAGATGAATAAATGGCTCCAGAGGCCCATAAATATTTTTAGCAGCAATAAAATCCCTCTTAATGGGGAAAGGGATCATATTCATAGCTGGACAAAACACCTTCATGTGTGAACAAAAGCTAAATGCATGTGGACAAATTCAATTTTGATCAAGTCAACAAAGCTAGTATGGAGGAAGTGGAACATTAATGGAGACAACCCAGTGGGAATATGGATCAGTTTAGATAGTTAGAATAAAGCTACCTTAAGTATGGAAGGAGACATTGCATGAAGATCCAGTCAAGGTTGACCAAATCCAATATCGCTGTTATAATATTCCTACTTAGCCTAAGCTAAGAGGAATATTCATTTTTGGTTTACTTTCAATTGCATAAATAAATGAATAAAGGAGGACATGTAAAACTCTTGAAAAGACTGAATAAATTAATGCCCATGTGAAAAAAGATAAATCAGGGCCATGTAAATAAATCACTTGCAGGTGTGAAAGGGGTTTGAGCTGTAAGACTGGGACAAACTTGACCAAATCTACAGTGTTGTCTAGGTTCAATGCATCTCCAAAAGGGACAGCGCAGTTCTAGAAGGAGGCCCCTCATGTGAAAGGAGCTAACTCATCAAGGTGGTTTAGGGTTTGCAAAGGCTTTCATATTATAAAAGGAAGGGAAGGGTAGCAAGAGAGGGTTGTTTATTGATTATATTTCTGAGTATCTTGTTTGTTTATACAAATACTATTCTCTGTTGTTTAGTGGAGGATTGTGCTGCTTAGCACTTGGAGTTCCTATGCAGGGATTTCACCTCTTCCTTTGAGGATTCTTGGAGGATTATTTTCTGATTTGATCCACTATTAGGCTTGAGGCCAAGCTCTACTTCCAATTGTAGCACAGATCCAGTGAGGGTTTTTCTACTTTTGCAAGTTGCAGCAAGTGGGATTCTAGATTTGCAGAGATCTAGTTTGTTTTGGGAGCCTCTTCTCATGGAGTGTGTCTTTTAACTTCCTGGAAGAGTGCCTCTCCTGTTTGCACTTCAGATCTGTAACTTGGTAGTGGGCCATCTATGTCATTTGAGAAACAACAATGTTTCCATTGAGGGACTGTGTTATTTTGATATGAGGTTATTTATGGTGTTTTGATCACATATTTGATGAGAGATATCTGGTGTTGGGCTTTGCCTTTCACTTTGGTGATCCATGGATTAGCTTGCTGATCCATGTTTCGTTTAGATCTGATATTTTGTAATAAAATGTTATATTCAGAAATTACTGCAGAATTTTACAGATCTGCAACTTAGAACCCAGATCTACTCTTATTTATGCATGATTTGGTCAAAACCCCAAGGGGATATTGTAAAGAAAACTATCTAGTTTCTAGATCTGAAATAGATTTGATGTTTTGTCCACAGATATATCCTATATCTAAGTTGTAATATTCAGCAGCTGTAGCTCCTTAAAATAATGTTGTTGAGCCGTTTTTGCATTTATATATGTGTTGCAGCTTTCTTTTCTGAGGATTTATTGCTCTATTTCCTCATGTAGTATACTGTATATTGAAAGAGTTTCATTATAATTTTGATTTGCAGTTGTAAATTCATAAGTTAATAATATTTGATGCCCTCCTGCTCATACTTTCCAAGACTACATTATTTCTGAAGCAATTTTTTGTGCATAGCTGCAGCCCCTCTTGTAGGGTGTTTTCTAGCTAGACTAGGTGGTGGGAGATCTGTTTACCACACACCTAGTTTGATTTGTTTTTGCTCCCATTTTGGTTCTAGACCCCAGATCTTCTAATCTAAGGGATCCAAAGGCTGTAAAATCATTTCTATACATCAATCTCCCAAGAGTGCATTATTTCAGCAAGCTTGCTGTGCTATTCCAGATCTGGGATACTACAGTGGTATCAGAGCTCCTTTCTTAGCACAGCCTGTGCTTGCCTTGGAGAACCAGCCATGTTGCATTCAGAAGAAGATGATCCTCTTACTGAGAGGAAGAAGAGGTATCAGAACATAAGTCACAAGAAGTTTGATTACACTACTGATGATATTGACAAGGGTAAAGCCCCTGAAGCTGTAAATGATAAAGACGCAGAAGAGTTTGCAAGAACCCTTTTGGTGGCCATGCAAGATTTTTCCAAGGAGATCAAAGAGATGAGGATGGATAGAGTGAGAGAATATCCTAGGAGATTTCATCCAGGGGAAAGCTTTGACATGTCTCATCACTGGACTGCTCAACCGGTGAACAAACCACAAGCCCCACAAGCTTCACAACGCCCCACCATGCCTACTTTCTTGGTTGTGGGGAATGAAGGACCACAAGAGCAAGCTTCCCTTGAAGGTTACTTTGTGGAGTATTACTCTCAGAGTCAGAGATTCAAGGACCACTTGAGGTTCCAAGATTTTTGTCACCTCAAGGACAGAAGAAGACCAAGGCAGTAGTATAGAGATGGTGGGTTCTTTCATCAGAATAGACACCACTCTATGGGCAGATTCGTTTTTCCCAAATTTGATGGATCATCCTCTAGTTCTGCCAAGGAATGGGTATAAAAGCTGGATATTTACTTTCAGTTGAATAAGGTCCCTGAGACTGAAGCCATCAAGATTGCAGTGCTGCACTTTGAAGGTGAAGCACACAATTGGTGGTTCCATGGGTTGTATACATTGGGACACATCAATGTGACTACCTATTCTGAGTTTACTAGAATACTGGTGGAGAGGTTTGATAGGAAGGATCCTGAAGCATCCTTCATAAGCCTTATAAAGCTAAAGCAGTCAGGAGATGCAAAGACTTATATCTTTGAGTTTCTAAGATTATCAGTCATGGTCCCTGATCTACCTGTAGCAAGGAGAGTCTACATGTTCATCGATGGCCTGGAGGAACCTTTGCATGGGTTGGTTAAATCTACCAAGCCCATCACTTTGCATGATGCCATTGAGAGGGCTAGAGATCTCCAAGATGCCTTGCCAAAAGCAAAGGAAAATTTCCAAAGCAAGGCCCCTCACTTTTCTAAGGGGAAGGAAGGAAAATATACTCCTCCCAAGGAGAGCTCTTTGAAGAAATTGAGGAAGAAGAGGTTGTGCTTCACTTGCCAAGAATCATGGGCAACAGGTGATAGATGTGCTATTGGAAAAGAACACTACATAGAAGTCTTCTCAGATTTTGAGGAGGAAGATGAAGGTGATGAACATAGGAGGGGTCATAGCGCTGATGATGATGAGGAATATCAAACACCATCCAGAGATGGGAAGGGAGCCTTTGCTCCAATGAGTGGGACCCTTGCATCTTTGAGAGGAGTGCCTAAGTAATTGATCCTAAGAGTACAAGGTCCAGTTATGAATCAAAGAGTGTTTTTCCTAATTGACAGTGGGGCAACCCATAACTTTATTGATGCTCATCTTGTGAAAAGGAGAGAAAACCCTACTGAGGCTTTTGAGGGATTTTTTGTTTTGGTTCTAGGAGATAGGACCATGCAATGCATGCAATATTTCCCATCACTCTCTGTCACTATGGGATCCTACACTTTGGTGGATCACTTATTTTTAGTTGACATACTAGACACCAACATCATCTTGGGTGTCCAATGGTTGATTACCTTGGGAAAGGTTACCACTAATTGCAAAGCTTTGAAAATGGAGTGGGTGGACTTGAAGAGTGGGAAACCACAAATGATTCAAGGCATGCATACTTATCCTTCACCAAGTAATTCCACACAAACAACAGAGATGGATTTTCACAGTGGAAGCAAGGATCTCACCATTCCTTCTCTCATGTTCATGAGGATGCTGCAAGGGACATTCTTATCTCATGGAAAGCCGCCTGGAATGCCATCAGATTCAGATCTTGTGGGGAAGGCTCCATAAAGTGCTGCTCCAAAGCTAGAAGGATGAGGAGGATCTTCTTCCTACATCACTATCACCCTCTCACTTTTCTGAATCTGCGCTGTGGGAGGATCAACCTTCCAAAAAACCATTTTGGCATGTGTAATTTCAAAAAGGAAATCAGCAACAAGACAAGAACTTCCATGGATGTATCAACAACGCTGTCATTGTTGAGCAGTGTGGATCTTTATTGGAAATCTCAACTACTTGTAGAGTATTCCAAATATCTCCACACCGGTATGATACTGGATGGCATGCAGCAAGAAGAGGGTTACTTATTCCAAGGGGGATTCATCTATTATCATGGTAAGGTCTTCTTGGCTAGGGCTTCCAAACTCAAGAAAAAGATACTACAAGGAGCATATGAATATTTCTTCCTCAGCCATATGTATTCAATGAAGATCTATACCCTGATCATGAAGAGTTTTGATTGGGAAGGCATGAGAGAGGACTTACATCAGCACTTTCAAGAGTGCAATAGCTGTGGAGGATTGGGGAAGCCAATGGACTCTTTGCAAGATTCATCTCAGCCAACTCTTCCTTTGCTTGAGAGGAGGGGAATGCTCATGCACAACTCCATGTGTCTAAAGGACTATGATGGTAAAGAATTTGATCATGCCAAGCAAGTTGTATTTTCTGATCTATTACATTCCTTTGCCATGTTTTTGCAGGATATGACTCCTAAAGGGAGTAAGAGATCATGTGGATCTCATAGCTTGTTGGGGGCCAATAGAAATTCTAAACTTGGCCACTACCTTGTTGTGTAAAGGGAGATTCCTTTTCATGATGGGTGCTTCCCAAAGGCACCAAACTTATGTAACACCTTCAACCATGTTAAGGTTACTCATGCAACAAAATTGTGGTGGGAATGCCACTTGCCATTCTGGGATCTAATGAAGACGAGAAGTGCACTGCGCTGGCATCACATGTGGGATTTTGACCCACCTCCTCAAGTGCAGATTTTAGTTTGTATATATGTGGTCTTGCTACCATACTTTGATGATATAGCTGTATTGTTTATGGGATTGTATGGACAGAGGTTGGAAAATGTGGATGTACCACATGGTTTAGAACTCCTACCTGTACTTCATGATACATTTTTTATATGTAGCATTGCTCCAATCATGTTTATTTCTATTGAGTTTTTCACTCCTGGTGGGATGGACTATGCACATATTATGTTGAACTTGGAGGAACAATTCCTGAAGAATTGGCTTGTTGAGCACTTGGCTTATGATGAAGACTTGATCATTGATGATGCCATCAATGGAGGAGAGATTGGAGAAGTACTACAACACTTGCCCTATCATTTTCTTGAGGACAAGAAACATTTTGGAGGGGAGGAGTGTAATGTTCCTACTTAGCCTAAGCTAAGAGGAATATTCATTTTTGTTTCTTTATGTTGCATAATTAAATGAATAAAGGAAGACATGTAAAACTCCTGAAAAGACTGAATAAATCAATGCCCATGTGAACAAAGATAAATCAGGACCATGTAAATAAATCACTTGCAGGTGTGAAAGGGGCTTGAGCTGTAAGACTGGGTCAACCTTGACCAAATATACAGCACTGTCTAGGTTCAATGCATCTCCAAAAGGGACAACGCGGTTCTAGAAGGAGGCGCCTCATGTGAAAGGAGCTAACTCATCAAGGTGGTTTAGGGTTTGCAAAGGCTTTCATATTATAAAAGGAAGGGAAGGGAAGCAAGTGAGGGTTGTTGATTGATTATATTTCTGAGTATCTTGTCTGTTTAGACAAATACTATTCTCTATTGTTTAGTGGAGGATTGTGCTGCTTAGCAATTGGAGTTCCTATGCAGGGATTTCACCTCTTCCCTTGCTGATTTGATCCACTATCAAGCTTGAGGCCAAGCTCTACTTCCAATTTCAACGCAGATCCAGTGAGGGTTTGTCTGCTTTTGCAAGCTGCAGCAAGTGGGATTCTAGATCTGCAAAGATCTAGCTTGTTTTTGGACCCTCTTCTCATGGAGTGTGTCTTTTAACCTCCTGGAAGAGTGCCTCTCCTGTTTGTACTTTAGATTTGTAACTTGGCAGTGGGCCATCTATGTCATTTGAGCTACAATGGTGTTTCCATTGAGGGACTGCGCTATTTTGATATGAGGTTCTTTATGGTGTTATGATCACAGATTTGATGAGAGATCTCTTGTGTTGGGCTTTGCCTTTCACTTTGGTGATCCATGGATTAGCTTGCTGATCCATGTTCTATTTAGATCCGATATTTTGTAATGTAATGTTATATTCAGAAATTACTGTAGCATTTTACAGATCTGCAACTTACAACCCAGATCTACTCTTATTTATGCATGATTTGGTCAAAACCCCAAGGGGATCTTGTAAAGAAAACTATCTAGTTTCCAGATCTAAAATAGATTTGATGTTTTTTCCACAGATTTGTACTAGATCTGAGTTGTAATATTCAACTATTATAGCTCCTTAAAATAATGCTATTGAGCCATTTATGCATTTATATATGTGTTGCAGCTTTCTTTTCTGAGGATTTATTGCTCTATTGCCTCATGTATTCTACTGTATATTGAAAGAGCTTCATTATAATTCTGATTTGTTGTTGTACATTCATAAGTTAATCATATTTTATTCCCTCCTTCTTATAATGTCCAAGACTGCGTTATTTCTGAAGCAGTTTGTTGTGCATAGCTACAACCCCTCTTGTAGGGTGTTTTCCAACTAGGATAGGTGGTGGGAGATCTGTTTACCACAGCTAGTTTGATTTTTTTTTGCTCCCCTTTTGGATCTAGACTCTAGATCTACTGATCTAAGGCATCCAAGGGCTGTAAACTCTCCTAGGAGTGCATTATTTCAAAAGGCTTGCTATACTATTCTAGATCTGGGATACTACAACTATTATGGAGGAGTGGCATTTATGATGGGACAACGCAGTTTTTGGAGAGAGATTCATTGCATGAAGATGGAAACCCTAATGAGTGGGACCCAAGGTGAGAAGGCTCACATTGTTTATAAGGAAGAGGATGGAAACCATATGGGGTTAGCTTATGATTATGATTTTCTAAATATATGTTTTGTTTAGACATATAACTTTCTCTTGCTATTTAGCTGAGATTGTATGTTGTTTAGCGTAGGGTGTTCCTGATCGGGAATCCCACCTCTTCCATTGAGTATCTCTTGGAGGAGTCTTGCACCATATTGTCCACTATCTGGCTGAAGGCCAAGCTTCATTTTCCTTTGACAACTTAGATCCTGTTGAGGGTTTTTCCGTTTCAGTAAGCTACAGCAGGTGGAGACTAGATCTTCATATCTAGGCCATTTCAGTGCTCATTTTCAATGGAGGAGGTTTCTACTACATTGGGAGGACAACATTGAAGGAATCGAGCTTCATTTTCATATCTTGGTTTCCGGCCAACTATATTTTGATCCCTACAGTGCAGAAGAGATCCAAATCTATGTAATTTCTGAAGGAGCAGTTGCAAGGTGGTTCAGTGCACCATTTGGAGAGTTGATTTTCTAAGTGTTGGGGATTTTCCCTTCACTTTGGAGATCTATTGGAGGAGGCTATTATTTTGCATATATCAACTCAGCCACACTTTCCATATCTGTAATTTTTAGTAGATCTGCAAACTTAGGTCTCATATCTACACTTTGTACATGGTGTTTTGCTGAAAACCCCAAGGGGGTTCATTAGAGGAGCCTGTATAGTGCATGGATCTGATATAGATCTGAATTTTTATGCGCATAGTAGCTCTATATCTGATGTAAAACTCACTGCTGTTGCAGGAGTAATAAAATAACACTGCCAGGGTATTTCCAGCTTTATTCATGGTTGTAGCCCCTCCTTTTGCATTATTTTTGCACTATTATGGCTTGGGAGGCTTGTTTAACTAAGCTACCATGATTTATTTCAGATATCCTTTTGTATTTGGCTGCTATAATGTATAAATGAATGGATCAATGGGCTTCATTTAACTATTATTGCACATATTTTTGGAAAATGCATTTTTAGTGCATGTATTGCTGCATTTCCCCATTTTGGAATATTACAGTGGTATCAGAGCCTAATCTTGGCTCAGCCTGTGAGTTTCAGCCAATATTCTATAAGAAGAAGAAGAGAAGGAGAAATAGATCAGAATGATGGGAGGAGTGAGTTTCATCTCATCTATTTTCAGATCTAAGAAGGACCTCACCAAGGAGGTCAAGCAAAGAAAAACTAAGAAAGGAAGTGAAACCACTTTAGGGTTTCAAGATGAGGAAGTTCCATGTACTTCCTATCAGCAAAAAGAAGATCTGGTATTACATAGAGCTCCAAAGAAACATACTATGGCCTTTTATTTTGAAGACAAGAGGCATAGGGATGGAGAATACTTAGATCATGAGATTCTAAGTGAGTGTTATCACCAAAATATGACCCTGATAGGCTGCTGATCAGGCTATCTCAGTGTAATTATTTCAAACTAGACTTTTAGTTGAGGCTTAGCCTCCTCAACCTGAGAGAGCTCTCTCACTAGGTTTAAGATTTTGAATTAAATATTAGATGGCTAACTCTAGGAATAAATTGGATAAAGTGTATGACTGGTTGAATTACTGATCAAAAAACATATATTGGGCTATGGAGTTAAGGTATGTTTCCAAAAAACATCAATATAATCTTATCATTGAAGTCAGGGCATTTCAGAGTTTTTAGATATTCAACAAAACAATAACAAAGTGAACAAAACATAGTTTACAAACATATGCAGAAAGTTAGAGCATTTTCCAATGAATTCTAAGTAACATATGTTCATACCATTGCCAATAAGTAGATAAATAAAACCATAGGAATATCAAGCATCAAAAAAATCTTTTTGAATCCTGAGTAGTAAGCCAATATCTGTATTATGATAAAAACACACAGTTTGCTACAATGACGTAGTTTGCTTGTTAATGAAAATTTTCAAACCTTGAGGAAGTCGACCTCATACTAGATATAGAATCTTTAAAAATTTGGATTCTATGATCTCTCATCAGAGGAATTTGAATTCTATCTTAAACTAACACCTATTTAATCCTAAAACTGATTATTAATTACATCTGATAGTTAACTGTCTCTTCTAGAAGTCCTAATACAAATAGGAGTAAAACTCCTTATTATATGTCTAAACAACCTTATCTAGAACTTAAATGATATCTTTGACATTTTTTCCTCCATATCTTCGACTTTGATGATGCTTTCAAACTTGTTATGCTATCATGTTGGTTCATGTCTTACTTGCCCTACAAAACAGGGGACATGTTTCCTATAATTTAGCCTTCTCCTTCTTTGACAATTTCGAACCCTTTTTGCTGGAAATATGAACCTTTTAAGATAAGTGACATGTATTATCACTTACATGGAACCATGCTTTTCCACTTGTATAGAAATTGAGCCTTTTGAAAAAGTAAAAGGAGAAACGATATGACTGCGCTACGAAATGAGTAGTTGTTTTCGTACCGCAGAATTTGTATCTTGGTAAATATCTCTCAACCATATACTTTATTTTGCCTTGAGACTTGGTATTTCATTTGTGATCCCTTTATAACCAGCAGAAGCAACATAATTTGGAAACCAAACTATTTACCTCTCAAAACTTTTACAAAATTTTTCAAAAATGCACCTACATCAGTTTCGTAGCACGCTACGAAACTGCTGTGTATCTCCTTATTTACACAATTTTTTCATCATCTTCAGATCTTAAGAATATTTACAGCCCTTTAATGATTTCATTGATGCTAATAGACCTTAATAATCAACATAAGTCAACTTTTCAATGTTTTCAAAAAGTGGTGTCCTTCCCAAAACAAAATTGTATTAGGGATTTGTCACTTATTGCCTTACTTCTGCTATAGCTGACCCTCAGAGTTTGTCAATTGAATTTAAAGATCTTCAATATGCCTCTTCAACCTTCTGTTAGTAGCCCTTAAATTATCATTTAACCTTCTCACAAATTTATCCTCTTTGATTGCAAGAAGAGTCTAGGTAAAATACTGAGCTTCACTGTTAACTGTTTCAGGTTTTGAGACTCTTTCAAGCTCCCACAGAACCTTAATTCTATCAAATTTTATCTTCTCAACAACATGTTTTCTTGCTTTCTTATTAAGATTAGAAATTTCAAGATTATATAGTCTTAATTTTTCTTTAATTCCTTCATAACTGCTCTTTTCTCTTTGAGTATTGAAAACTTTGTTTTTGTCATCTTCAGGCATAGGTGATGAAAGGTCTATGGGTTCCTCATAAACATTTGAAAATTCTTCAGCTTTATCTAAATCCACATCCAACCCTTGCAACTTTTTTGAAGTCCTAGTGAGATGCCTTCTGGGCTTGAACACAAACTCTGAAATTTCATCATTAAAATCCAGCTTTTTGGAAGACTTGATCTTCTTAGATTTCCCTTCATCCAAACTTATAAAATCTACCTGAACTAAAGGAGATTCCTCAATATCAACAGCTTGTAAAATATCATTCAAACTACCCTTTAAACCTGGATCTTCTTCTGAAACCATTGTTTTTCCTTTTTCCCTTGCTATTTGACTTCTAGTCAATTTTTTGTGGGCTGATTTGCTGGTTGACTTTTCCTGTACTGTTTCCTTACCTTTGGTTGTCCTCTTTTTTGTAGGTTGACAGGTTTCTTGAATAACAACTGGTGTTTTAATCTCTGGCTCTTTCACTTTCTTTCTAGGCTTTAACTTGACAAATATTTTTGATCTTGTCTCTGCAAGGTCACTGGTTTTTTATGATGATTTTTCTTTGGCCCTAGGGCTAACACCTGCTCCTTGTCTTTCCACCCCAAATCCACAAAAAAACAAAAATGTAGATCATTCTCTTTTTATCCTCTGAAGTTCATGTAAAACAATCAATTTAACTAGACCATGATGGAAAAGTGAAGTTTCACAGTTTTGAGCTTTCATCTGCACTTTATCTTCCATATTAGCTAAACTTCGAAACAATAAGAAAGGAAAATCCAAAGAAATCATTCCAGTAAAATGTAACAGGAGTTTGAAATGATAAGAGTACACCTTATGGTATCTTCCCTCATAGGTGAAGTACCTTTGAATGTTGTAGAGTAGATTGGTATATGTGTTCTTGATGTAGCTTCTTGGCACTGCTTTAGTTAAATATGTTTCTTCAAACCCTGGCTTCAGAAAATTTTTACAAGGTTCCATATCAAACCTGAATTTTTTGAACCATATTTCTTCTCCCCTTGAAATCTCTGTCACTAATGATATAATTTCAGGGGAAATTGTCAAGTTTAAGAGACCAACCTTTGTATTCGAACCTGTGAAATGAAGAGCAAATTATTTTGTCACTTGATTATGACCTCCCTACAGTTTTTCACGGAACTTCCAACATCCTATCTTCTTGAAGGAATCCTAAACTAATTTATCTTTGGTTAGAGCCTCAATGCTTTCAGGCTCCATCCTTAAATAGTGGTATGATCGGTGATTCTTCCTTTCCTCTGTCATCCTTTCCTTGAATTTCTTGAATGCTTTTGAAAACCTGTAACTAATTGCCTCACTTGATAATCTGCCTCGCTTGATTAGAGACAATTAGAGACACTGCCTCGCTCGATGAATGAAATATAATCCTTCGGTTCCTCTTACCATGAGCTTACCATTCAGGAAGGGTATGCAACATATGTTTCTTGCATGAGACAATAAAACCAAAAATAGCCCCTTTCAAATTTGAAAATGACATAAGACAAATGAGCTCAAATGAATGTTATGATGGCTATGAATGGCTGCATGCATGAGAAAAGACTCGTGGCTGACACCTAATCATGAATGATTAACATAATTCTGGTGTATTTGATAACTGACAAGACATGCTACGAATCCCCGATTTTGTAGCGTGCTCAATGTAATTTCAAAGTTTTGCGCTACGAAATGACCAACTTTTTCGTAGCGTAAAAGTATTTTTTAACACTGTCTGCACTACGAAAATGTGGTTTCGTGGCTTAATTAAATTTTTTTTTAAATGGTTTAAAATTTGACTTTCCAAACATGGTATAAGACTGTCAATGTATGAAATAAGGTTGCTAGACTTTATTTTGTGAATGGAAATGATATTCTAACCCTATCACTTAGCCCCTAAAACTTAGCATGACTTCACACCTATCTAAAAACCATGATTAGGAACCAAGAAAAATATCCAAGTTTGGAAATATGATTAGGAACCAAGAAAACTATCCAAATTTGGGAAAAATTTTGGGTGATAATAGTGGCTCCACTTGGGATAGTGTGCCCCTGTGGTACACTAAGAACCTGTAGCTCCAGTGCTGCTATCCATCCTTTAGAGTAAAATTCTGAAATTTTTCCAAACTTCTCCTCAAGCTTTAACGATTTCTACAAGAAGGACTCAAAATATACTTGCTGAAAAATGCTCAGTCAACCTACCTTGAGCTTATTTTCACATTCCTACCTACCTACCCTATCAGCTGCAAACTTCATTTAGCTCAATCAATATGAAACTTCCAATGTAGCCAGTCATTTGTTTTATCTAATATTTGAAACTCTTGACTGCATCCAGAATCAGAATAACCATGAAACTGAGATGACCAAAGCAACTTATAATGTATCCGATCTTCATAATGAAAATGAAAATGAAACACTGTGGTGCAAAGCTTTGCCATGTATTCAGCTATAGGGTCAAAGAAGACATGGTCAGTTTGATGTTTCTTATGATATTTTGCAGCTTTGGACAACTCACCCATACTTTGATCATCTACATAAGGTTTCAATTGTGTTCTCTCAAACTGCTCCTCAAATTGATTCCCACAAACAATGTAATTTTCCTCAAACTCAAAAGAGAAAGGAAGCAACACCCTCTCTTTGTGTTCTTCCATAGAAATCTTTTGAAAAGAATGATTATGATCATGAAGACTATATGATTCAATTTGACCTTGTAAACCTTCAATGTCTTTCTCAATATTCTTAGCAACTTCATCCAAAAATTTAATCTTATCTTTTGTCTTGCACTCAAATGATTTTAGATAAGAAGACAAGGACAAAGAAAAATTTTCATCTATTTATTCATTAATATGATCATCATTCCATTGTTTGAAACCTTGAATTGAAGGAGAGTTTTCCACCAACTCTGTTCTGTCTATCCATTTTTCCAAAAACATAAGCCAAAAGTCTGCAAATGACTTAATAGATCTGACATGAAAACTTTCAATCCACTGTTTACATTTCCCTTGAAATGAATCATAGAACAATAGAATGAAAAAATATTCATGTTTGACTCTAAGAAGCTCAGTAAAATCACAGAAATATGATATATGCTTCACATGGAAAATTTTATGGGCTAATATTCACAGGTGGGCTAATTTTGCATGGTTTTTCCAAAAAAAAGATTTTCCAATTTCAATTTTTTTATAAAAATGATTCGCCCAAATTTTACAATATAAAATTATTTTATGTTAAAAATCGCCAACATTATATAGACAATATAGACAATATCATTATAAATTTGAATAATTTTACAAATACATCAATAAAAATTTTATAGTTTGCGTATTAGGGACTAGTGAGATTCGCCATTTTTTTAAAATTCAAGATAATTTTCCATCCTTAAAATTTTCCCTGATGCTTCAAAGTCAAACTCAAATCTGCACCATTGAATTTTGGACCATTCCTTAAAAAATATGTATCCTTGGGAAAATGATTTGGGAAACCATGAATTCCTGAAAAATTGATACACGCATACCTTGAAACAAGAATGGCAGCATCTGAGTTCTTCATAAGTCCAGTGTAATCACCATGAATCTATGAATTTTGAATTCTTCAACAATGGAGTCGCCAAGGTAGTTTTGCAGCCTCAAAAAGATTTTGGAGCTCCTGATACCTTCAAGAGTTCAGCTTCATGATTTTTCGGGATATGTATATCTTCAGACTCCCGGCAGATGCACCAAAATGTTATCACCAAAATATGACCCTACTAGGCTGCTGATCAGGATATCTCAGTGTAACAATTTCAAACCAAAATTTTAGTTGAGGCTTAGCCTCCTCAACCTGAGAGGGCTCTCTCACTAGGTTTAAGATTTTGAATTAAGGATTAGATGGCTAACTCTAGGAATAAATTGGATAAAGTGTATGACTGGTTGAATTACTGATCAAAAAACATATATTGGGCTATGGAGTCAAGGTATTTTTCCACAAAACATCATGATAAGCTTATCATGGAAGTCAGGGCATTTCAGAGATTTTAGATATTTAGCAAAACAATAACAAAGTGAACAAAACACAGTTTACAAACATATGCAGGAAGTTAGAGCATTTTACAATGAATTATAAGTAACATATGTTCATACCACTTCCAATAAATAGATAAAGAAAGCCATAGGAAGATCAAGCATCAAAAAACTCTTTCTGAATCCTGAGTAGTAAGCCAATATCTTTATTATGATAAAAACACACAGTTTGCTTGTTAATGAAAATTTTCCAGCCTTGAGGAATTCGACCTCATACTAGACATAGGATCTTTACAACCTTGGATTATATGATCTCTCCTCAGAGGAATTCGAATTCTATCTTAAACTGACACCTATTTTCTCCTAAAACTGATTATTAATTACATCTGACAGTTAATTGTAATCTCTAGAAGTCCTAATACAAATAGGAGTAAAACTCCTTATTATATGTCTAAAAAACCTTATCTAGAACTTAAATGATATCTCCAACAGTTGTTCCTCCATATCTTCGACTTTGATGATGCTTTCAAACTTGTTATGCTATCATGCTGGTTCATGTCTTACTTGCCCTACAAAACAGGGGACATGTTTCCTATAATTTAGCCTTCTCTTTCTTTGACAAATTTTGAACCCTTTTTGCTGGAAATATGAACCTTTTAAGATAAGTGACATGTATTATCACTTCCATGGAACCATGCTTTTCCACCTATACAGAAACTGAGCCTTTTGAAAAAGTAAAAGGATAAATGATATGACTGTGCTACGAAATGAGTAGTTGTTTTCGTAGCGCAAAATTTGTATCTTGGTAAATATCTCTCAACCATATACTTTTTTTTTACTTGAGACTTAGTATTTCATTTGTGATCCCTTTCTAACCACCAGAAGCAACAAAATTTGGAAACCAAACTGTTTACCTCTCAAAACTTTTACAAAATTTTTCAAAAAAGCACCTATAGTAGTTTCGTAGCGTGCTATGAAACTGTTGTGCACCTACAGCAGTTTCGTAGTGCGCTACGAAACTGCTGTGTATCTCCTTATTTACACATTTTTTTCATCATCTTTAGATATTAAGAATATTTACAGCCCTTTAATTATATCCTTGATGCTAATATAACTTAATAATCAACATAAGTCAAATTTGCAATGTTTTCAAAAAGTGGTGTCCTTCCCAAAACAAAACTGTATTAGGGATTTGTCATTTACTGCCTTACTTCTACTGTAGAAGACCTTCATAGTTTGTCAATTTAATTTCAATATCTTCAATCTACCTCTTCAATCTTCTGTTAGTAGCCCTTAAATTAACATTTATCCTTCTCACAAATTTAGCCTCTTTGATTGTAGGAAGAGTCCAAGTAAAATACTGAGCTTCACTGCTGACTGTTTCATGTTTTGAGACTCTTTCAATCTCCCAAAGAGCCTTAATTCTTTCGAAGTTTATCTTCTCAACAACATGTTTTCTTGCTTTCTTCTTAAGCTTAGCAATTTCAAGATTAGCTTGTCTTAATTCCTTCATAACTTCTCTTTTCTCTTTGAGTATTGAAAACTCTGTTTCTGTCATCTTCAGGCATAGGTGATGAAAGGTCTATGGGTTCCTCATAAGAATTTGAAACTTCTTCAGCTTTATCTAACTCCACATGCAGCCCTTGCAACTTTTTTGAATTCCTATTTAGAGGCCTTCTGGGCTTGAACACAAAATCTGAAATTTCAACATTAAAATCCAGGTTTTTGGAAGACTTGATCTTCTTAGATTTCCCTTCATCCAAACATATAAAATCTGCTTGAACTAAAAAAGATTCCTCAATATCAATAACTTGTAAAATATAATTCAAACTACCCTTTAAACCTAGATCTTCTTCTGAAACCACTGCTTTTCATTTTTCCCTTGCTATTTGACTTCTAGTCAATTTTTTCCGGGCTGATTTGCTGGTTGACTGTTCCTGTACTGTTTCCTTACCTTTGGATGTCCTCTTTTGTACAAGTTGAGGGGATTCTTGAATAATCACTGGTGTTTTAATCTCTAGCTCTTTCACTTGATTTTTAGGCTTTAACTTGACAAATATTTTTGATCTTGTCTCTGCAAGGTCACTGGTTTCTGATGATGATTTTTCTTTGGCCCTAGGGCTAACACCTGTTCCTTGTGTTTCCACCCCAAATCCACACAAAAACAAAAATGTAGAACATTCTCTTTTTATCCTCTGAATTTCATGTGAAACAATAAATTTAACTAGTCCATGATGGAAAAGTGAAGTTTCACAGTATTGAGCTTTCATCTGCACTTTATCTGCCATCTTAGCTAAACTTCGAAACAAGAAGAAAGGAAAATCCAAAGAAATCATTCTAGTAAAATGAAACAAGAGTTTGAAATGATAAGAGTACACCTTATGGTATCTTCCCTCACATGTGAAGTACCTTTGAATGCTGTAAAGCAGATTGGCATATGTGTTCTTGATGTAGCTTCTTGGCACTGATTTAGTTAAATCTGTTTCTTGAAACCCTGGCTTCAGAAAATTTTTACAAGGTTCCATATCAAACCTAAATTTTTTGAACCATCTTTCTTCTCCCCTTGGAATCTCTATCACTGATGATATAATTTCAGGGGAAATTTTCAAGTTTAAGAGACCAACATTTGTATTTGAACCTGTGAAATGAAGAGAAAATTCTTTTGTCACTTGATTATGACCTCCCTGCAGTTTTTCACAAAACTTCCAAAATCATGTCTTCTTTAAGGCATCCTCAACTAATTTATCTTTGGTTAGAGCCTCAATGCTTTCAGGATCCATCCTTAAATAGTGGTCTGATCGGTGATTCTTCCTTTCCTCTGTCATCCTTTCCTTGAATTTCCTGAATGCTTTTGAAAACCTGTAACTAACTGCCTCGCTTGATTAGATACAATTAGAGACACTGCCTCGCTCGATGAATGGAAGATAAGCTTTCGTTTCCTCTTACCATGAGCTTACCATTCGGGAAGGGTATGCAACATATGTTTCTTGCATGAGACAATAAAACCAAAACTAGCCCCTTTCAAATTTGAAAATGACATAAGACAAATGAGCTCAAATGAATGTTATGATGGCTATGAATGGTTGCATGCATGAGAAAAGACTCGTGGCTGACACCTAATCATGAATGATTAACGGAATTTTGGTGTATTTGATAACTGAAAAGGCATGCTACAAATCCTCGATTTCGTAGCACGCTCAATGTAATTTCAGATTTTTGCGCTATGAAATGACTAGCGTTTTCGTAGTGTAAAAGAAATTTTTAACACTGTCTATGCTACGAAAACGTGGTTTCTTGGCTTAATTAATTTTTTTTTTAAATGGTTTAAAATTTGACTTTCCAAACATGGTATAAGACTATCAATGTATGAAATAAGGTTGCTAGAATTTATTTTGTGAATGGAAATGAGACTCTAACCCTATCACTTGGCCCCTAAAACTTAGCATGACTTCACACCTATCTAAAAACCATGATTAGGAACCAAGAAAACTATCCAAGTTTGGAAATTTTTTTGGGTGATAATAGTGAGTACCTTGCAGAATATAAGTCTCAACCTAGAGCTTTTAAGGAGAATCTAATTCTCCTACTGTTCATTCAGCTCAAAGAAGAAAGGAGACCTTGCAACAATAGAAGGAAGAAGGGCAATAGATTTCTATTGTATACCTTTGATGGGTCATCCTGATGCACAACAAGGGCTTGGGGAATGAGGTTGGATGCATTATTCTTGATACATCCAGTAGTAGAGAAAGAAATTGTTGAGATTGTAGCGCTGCACCTTGAGGGTGAAGAAAACATTTGGTGGTTCAGCCATTTGAGTCGTGCAAGAGTGACTGAATTTGCATATTTTAGTCAAAGGTTGATTAAGAAGTTTGAATAGAAGAAATTAGAGGAGAAGAAGCCTTCAGCATATCTTGCTGCAAGAGCACTTACATTAGGAGAAATAACACTTGCACCTTTGCAAAGTATTCTTGATCTCTTGATATCTAGAGTCCCATGCACTATTTTGGAGATGAGGAGGAGACTTGTACCAGTGCTGATGAGGCCATAGAGGAGCATCCATCATCATCAGTAGTTTGGGAAGCCATCACACTAGAGGAAGGAACCCTTGTAGTAGTACAAGATGTTCCAAAGCTTTACCAAGGTATGCACATGTTTCCATTTCCTATTATTTCAGCACATCATATAGAGGATTGTGGGAATATGCCATTGCATGACCAAGGGTCAGAACATATTGCTGATTTGGAGTAGCAGAATTTCATTGCGCTGGGCAGCCTTGATTTGTTCAAGGAGGAGATGTACATTCATCCTAGAGTACCATTTTTGAGATGCACACAACTCTTGGGGTTGGAGTGTAGATTCTTGGAGGAGGGGATGAGTATTGTCCTGAACCATGCTATGTAGAACTATGTGTTCAACATTGAGTATGATTTGAAGATAGCAGATGCACCATCATGGATATCAATAGCACTGTCATTGAACAACGGTGACGAGTTGGGGGGCCAACCATTGTTGGAGCATTCCAAGGACCTTCCCATATATATGACAGAGGAAGGGCAGATAGTTGTTGGGGGACATCTTATGATGGATAACATCTCTCTTGGTTGTGATGGATATTTCTTAATGAACCTTTCACATCATGATGGGAGGTTTTTTCCTACCACCTATTTGGACCCTTATGGGATCAACTTGGTCATTGAGGAGATTGCATTTCAACATCCCATGAAATGCAAAGATAGAAATATGATTTGGGAGGATGGTATTCTCCATTGGAGGAATGCCACTTTTGGACATGATGATAGACACTCACTATGGGTTGGATGGCTGATGTTGATGTGCAAGAGGTTGGAAATCCACTATCATATTTATGATACCAGGTAGTAGGAGGCGAGACTGTGTTGGTTACTCTTGAAATATTTTGGTCATCCTGTGACATATTCTATTTCAAAGAGTTGGTTGGTGGATGGAACTTGGCATGGCACTTACATCATATGGTAGCAAGGAGTTTGGGTGTATTTGGATGATGTGATATCTTTCATATCAACTATTATGATATTGCTCCATGATTTATATGATGATGGTGTGGGGAGGCAACAAGAGTTGTTTTTGCTTTGGTTTTTATTGAGGGAGTATGGGTTGGTATTCTCCCATACTTTGCATGATGTTGCAGGAGTAGGAGATGGCACTATCATGGTGCAAGGGGGCTACTCCTTAACCTTGGAGGATCAGGAGGTAGTTCCACTTTGGAAGGAATCGCCCACATATAGCAGCATTATGATTGATGATTTTGGCATGAGGAATGTCAAAGGAAAAGACAACAGCATGTGGGGAGCTTCACATTTCAGATCTTCAATGCTATCTCTTAGGAGGATTGATCCATTTTGGAGATCTCAACTTCTGGTAGAGTACTCCAAGGATCTTGGTGCTTGCATGATTCTTGATGACCCGAAGGGAGATGATAGATACATGGTGGATGATGGAGTCATCTATTCTTATGGTATAGTCTTCTCGACTAGAGCTTCTAAGCTCAAGGAGCAGCTGTTACATGCAGCACTTGTGGACTTTCTTTCCATGCACCTTGGTGCATATCATTCCTTGATGGAGAAGTTCACTTGGGAGGGCATCCAACATGATGTATATCATCATATGGAGAGATGAAAAACCCAGATGATGATGGATAAGTTGTCACAACCACTTACCTATTCATTAAAAGTGAGGGAGAACTTTCAATTGAGCCATTTCAGCTCAATGACCAAGGTACATAGTAGAGGATGTGCGTTTATGCATTATGATTTGTACTCTTTTACTTTTTGTGAGTAGCATATTGTACCAAGGGGGATCTTTTCTTCTTGTATATTCTATTATGATGTACTTGAGGCCATTTTCAACATTGATGTTGGCCATTCTATTGGTGGTTTGTGGGAGAGGCCACATGATTCTTGGTGTGCACCATTGACACCAAATTTTACTTATATGATATCATCTTGTAGGATGATTGTGGAAACAAACAAGTGGCTGAAAAGACACTTGTTACACTTTGTTTTGAGGCAGGAAGGGGATGCATTGTGCTGGTTCCACATATGGAATTATGATCCAAATCCCGGTTGTCATAGGGAAAATTGTTTTTATTTGTTTTTGCTTCCATGTACTGATGATGTTCTTGTTTTTATGGGAAGCTTTGTTGGGAGGATGGCACAAGAGTTGGAGGTTCCCATTGGGAATATGATTCTCTATACTTCATATGTTGCATGTTTTAGGAGAAACAATGGGCAAACCATGATTTCCACACTACACCTCTTGTCTTCATGTGGGAGGAGCCATTTTGAGAACTTGAGTTCTTAGGAGAGGCAGTTCATGGATGTTTTGATTGATGAGGTAACTTGGGTCATTCTTGGAGACCGTAATATTTCAGCCCAAGATCAGTAGCAGCCCCATACATATCATAAGCGGAGAGAGAAACAACATGGGATGGAAATTTTAATCCCACATATTCAACTATGCAACCCACCTTCTTTGCAGGAGCCTAAGGTGGAGGATATGTTTCAAGAGTTACCATGTTGGAGTGTGACTCACTTTTTGCAGATGATAACTTGGGGATGGAGGCTTCACATGGGGATGATGATTCCCAACATATTGTAGATTCCATGCCTCAAGAAGGACTCTAGACCACATATAGTTGTTTCCATGGATATACCACTCTTTCATGATGAGAGCCATTTAGATTTTTCACCAAAGGCATGCTTTCACACATGGGAGGAATAGCTTAATAACACATTGATGAGAAAAAAAATTGTTCTTTGGAGGAACTTATCACTTGAGGATGCTATAGGAGGAAGAGGAGAGGTTCTTTAGTTCTATCCTTGCAGTTGCTCAAGGATAAGAAACATTTGGGAGGGGAGGACTGTAATATTACTCAATTAGCATGCAGCTAATTGGAATATTAATTTTTCTCTAAACAGATATTTAGATGAATAAATGGGTAGGGAGGCCCATAAATATTTTTAGCAGCAAAAAAATCCCTCTTAATGGGGAAAGGGATCATATTCATAGCTGGAAAAAACACCTTCATGTGTGAACAAAGGCTAAATGCATGTGGACAAAGTCAAGTTTGACCAAGTCAACAAAGCTAGTATGGAGGAACTGGAACATTAATGGAGATAACACAGTGGGAATATGGATCAGTTTAGATAGTTATAATAAAGCTACCTTAAGTATGGAAGGAGGCATTGCATGAGGATCAAGTCAAGGTTGACCAAATCAAACAGTGTTTTTATGGAGGAACGACATTGATGATGGGACAACGCAGTTTTTGGAGGGAGATTCATTGCATGAAGATGGAAACCCTAATGAGTGGGACCCAAGGTGAGAAGGCTCACATTGTTTATAAGGAAGAGGATGGCAGCCATATGGGGTTAGTTTATGATTATGATTTTATGAATATATGGTCTGTTTAGACATATAAATTTCTCTTGCTGTTTAGCTGATATTGTAGGTTATTTAGCATAGGGTGTTCCTGATTGAGAACCCCACCTCTTCTATTGAGTAGCTCTTGGAGGAGTCTTGCACCATATTGTCCATTATCTGGCTGAAGGCCAAGCTTCATCTTCCTTTGAAAGTGCAGATCCTGTTGAGGGTTTGTCTGTTTCAGTAAGCTGCAGCAAGTGGAGACTAGATCTTCAGATCTCAGCCATTTCAGTGGTCATTTTCAGCGGAGGAGGTTTCTACTCCATTGGTAGGAAAATATTGAGGGAATTGAGCTTCATTTTCATATCTTGGCTATAGGCCAACTATATTTTGATCCCTACAGTGCAGAAGAGATCCAGATCTGCGTAATTTCTGAAGGAGCAGTTGTAGGGTGGCTCAGTGCACCATTTTAAGAGTTGATTTGCTAAGTGTTAGGGATTTTGCCTTCACTTTGGAGATCTATTGGATGAGGCTATTCTTTTGCATATATCAGATTAGCCAGACTTTCCAGATCTGTAATTTTTAGTAGATATGCAGTCTTATATCTCAGATATACACTTTGTACATGGTGTTTTGTTGAAAACCCCAAGGGGGTTCATTAGAGGAGTCTGTATAGTGCATGGATCTGATATAGATCTGAATTTTTATGCACATATCAGCTCTAGATCTGATGTAAAACATACTGTTGTTGCAAGAGTAATAAAATAACGTTGTCAGGGTATTTCTAGCTTTATTCATGGTTGCAGCCCCTCCTTTTGCATGATTTTTGCACTATTATGGCTTGGGAGACTTTTTTAACTAAGCTACCATGATTTTTTTTAGATCTCCTTTTGTATTTGGTTGCTATAATATATAAATGAATGGATCCATGGGATGCATTTAACTATTATTGCACATATTTATGGAAAATTCATTTTTAGTGCATGTATTGCGGCATTTCCCCATTTGGGAATATTACAACAAACCATAGAATGTGATCACACAAGCCTCCAATACATAAACACCCTCAAAATTGAGATGATGCTGCTATAAAAAATGTCGGAGAGCTGCTAAAACGTAGTAATATTATGCATAACTACAACTGGAGATGATAAAATGATGTAAGAATACCGATATAGTCCCTAATAGATTCTAGACATACAGATCTGGGCACTAGATCAGCTTTCCAAGACAACCCAAGAGGGTTTCTAGAGAATGCACATAATGTGCCAATATGAGCTGCAACTCTAGGGATGAAGGTCTGTTGCAACAAAAAAAAATGAGAATATATGGCTGAATATGATGTAGAAAACTACAGATATTCTCCAATAGATCCTCCGGATGAAAGAATGGCTCCTCCATTGAAGAAATCACCTCCCAACACAACCACTGCAACCACCCCTACAACTCCTCCCTAAAATAACGTAGATTTGGGCTAAAACTGTGCTGTAGTGGATAAAACCTCCTTGGCATGATGCCAAATATGTCAATAAAGCCCAAGGGGCTTATTTACAGGCCTTCCAATCGATGGAAACCTTCCTCCACTGTAGAACTAGCTCTAAAGACACGCAATATAATTCTTCACTGTTGCACCCTGCAACACAGCATAATATTCTGCAGAAACTACAATAATAAATAAAGTTATAGCTTGGCCTTGAGCCTAAGTGTGAAAATGTAGTGCAATGCTCCTCCAAGAGGCCTCTCAAGGAAAGAGATGGGATTCCTGCTCAGGAACACCCTGTGCTAAACAACACTGCAAACTCAACTAAACAACTGAAGAATGCAAGAAGTCTAAACAGACCATATACAAAATAATAAGCCAAAACATAACCCCATATGGCTTCCATCCTCTTCCTTATATAAGTTATGAGCTTCCTTACGCTTGGCCCCACTCAATTAGGTCACTACCTCCATGCTATCAATATCCCTCCAAAACTGTGTTATTCCTCATTAAATGTCCACTCCTCCATAACAACATTGTTGATTTGGTAAAAATTGACCTATTCAACATGATCCAACCCTTGTTCATACTCAAAGGTGCTTTATTTAGCTGCTTAGAGGGCATCCTTTCACACTTGAAGTGTTTTTGTTATTTCTAAGGATACTTATGGGTCTCCCTACCCACTTATTCACCTACCTAGTGACAAAATAATATATAATATTCCATTTAGCTAAAAGCTAAATTTTAGTAATATTATAGTCCTCCCCTCTAAAATGTTGCTTGTCCTTAAGAAACTGTAAGGGTTGAGAAAAATTCTTCCCTCCTCCTCTTGTGGCATCCTCATCAAATAGTTTCCACCACTGCTTCAGATATTCTCCAACAATTCTGTCTCCCAATGGTTCCTCCCAAATGTATAATTTGGCCTTTGGTGGATAAACCAAATGGCCCTCGTCATGAGAAAATGGAAGGTCTATATGGAAACCTTCTTGCTGTCCAATTTCCTCCTCAAGGTAGGGGTGATGACAACCATAGGGTATCTCATTCCCAATGAGAGACTCCCATCTCCATGCTATCATCCAAATAAAATGAATCACTTTCCAGCATGGTAATTCATAAAAAATTCCTCCCAAATGTTCATGAGATGCATCTTCCAAGTGCTCCAAACAATCATATGACTCACCTCATAAAGAAACAAGTTATTTATTGTAGTGGCCATATCATCTCCCATACTCCCCTTGAAGTATGAGGCATAAAAACTGTGGAAAATTTCATTACCAATGGACACATCCAAACAATGTGCCTTCTCTCCAATCATGTTCCCAACAAAGATAAGAACATCATCAATATGTGGAATCACAATCAAGGTCATGCTAGCTGCCATGTGTAATAGTGGGGAAGGGAAATGGTCCCTCAAGTGCAACCAGCGCAGTTTTACTCCTAGCTGCCATAGAATATGATTTAACATGTGTTCCCTCCACCACTTGTTTGCTGCCCCATTCTTCTTGCATGCTTGGAAAAGGTGTATGATGTTTGGTGTCAATGAAGCACACCATGAAGAATACATCATCTCCCCAAAATATCCTAGGGAGTGATCAACATCATCACTGCTCATGAACCCAAATAGCTCATGAAGCCAATAAGAAAGAGTGCCCCCTCTTGGAGCAATGCCCTACACATGAGTGGTAAGAAAATGCAAGTATCTAGTAAATATATCATGATGCTCAGAAATACAATCCTTACCATATAATTGGTTCAAACTAGTGAGGTAGCTCATGGATGAGCTCCCTCTCACACCCAATGAGTAAGGAGGGGGTGATGATAACTCTTCCCAAGAGTTAGGTTCCTTCTCACCCTCCAAACAATCTATGCACTTCCTCATATGATAGTGCATCTCTCCTTTGAAGTCTTTCCACTTGAATCCCTCCAAGATAGTACGGTATGCTCTAATGAAACTAGTGGGATTGGAAAGAAAGATCTCACTAGCTGCATGTAGTAGTTTGTCCTTGAGCTTTAAGGCTCTAGCCAAGAAGATCTTATCCTGATAAAATATGACCCCATATTTCACTGTATATCCTCCATTTGGAAACTGGCCATCAAGTATCCTACATGTAATGAGATCCTTGGAGTATTCCACCAATATTTGGGACCTCAAATATGGATCTAAATTATCTAATGACAACGTTTATGATCTATACCGTGTATCCCATGTCATGTGGCTACCATTTTCTTTTACATCTCCTATGCCAAATTCAAGCACTGGTATGCTACAGACATGTTCCTACTATCCCTCCTGTAGCTGCTCATGCTGAAGTGAAGGTTGAAGCTTTTGGAGGCTAGTCTTCCATAGGAAGCTTTCACCTCTCCAAAATCACCTAAGTTTGGCCAATGCATGCATGAGTGGCCACCATCCTCTACCAAATGGGGAAGATTCCTTCCTATGTGGAAGTATCCTCCAATCCTCCAAAGCCATGGAGTGGTCTCCTTGCACCATGATGGTGCCATCCTCAATCCCAGAAACATCTTCTCCCAGCGCAGAATAAATGATCAGAGTGGGTAATGATGATATTGGGAGAATATCTCCCTCCTCCTTGAGCCTACCCAAGACTCTCTGCACTGTGCCAAATCCTCTCAAGGTTCTCACCTATCCTAAATAAATGAGTAATGCAACCTGATGTGAGATGTCTCTCATCTCTTGATCTGGTGGTCTCCCAGGTGGAATGCCCCCATGTAATGAGACATCAAAGTCTGAATTAGACTGTATAGGTGAGTGGACTGATTTTTCCTTCCTTTCACTGCGTAAAATAGTCTCCTTCTTCTGTATATAAACCCCTTGAAATAAACAAGGGTGCATGCTCCCCATCCTTTGATGTTGATCCACCTTTTCTCCTCCTCCTTTGATCAAGGTGTTACTGCCCATCACTACTGTCACATGCTGCTCCTTAGGAAATTTTTGCAAAGATGCAAAAGATCCTCTACTTGAAGCAATAGCTTCATGCCCATCTCCATGTGGTGATGGTTCTCCTCCTGAAGTTACAACGATGTTACTTCCTTTTTTATCTTCCTCCTCATTAATATTTGAAAATACTATCAACAATGAGAGACCCTAGACCTTGGTCTTCCCTTGAAGGACGAATCTCCATGTCTTCCTTTTGAGAAGAAGGCTCTTCATGCAATAGGGATCTTGCCCTTGACAAAGTATCGTACAATTTTTTATCCCTATCAATAGAAATCTGAAGTGGAGTTGGTGTAATAGATCTTTCCAACTGATGCAAAGGTTTTGAATGTTTAGGTTTTACTAGCTCAATCAAAGATGATTAAAATTTTTTTCCATCAAATCTCTTCACTAATCTCTTAGTGAATCCTGCATAAGTAGCTATATTTTCATGATTAAATGAAGAAGATTCATAAAACCACCAAGTATAAGCCTTAAATTCAAGATGCAGCACTGCTATCCTAAGGGCTTCCTCTTCTGAAACTTGATGTAGTTGCAAGTATGAGTCTAGTTGCTCTATCCCATTTGGCTTTGCATTTAGATGACCCATCAAAATTTGGTACAAAGAATCTACCTCCTTCTATTCTCCTTGAGTTGGAAAAACCCTTGAAACTTCACGTGCTCCTTGAATCTCCAAGATTGAGATTCAAAATCCTGAAGATAGTCGCTCAAAGTTTCCTCCTTTGGTGCATCTTATTCCTCCATCTCTCTTGCTGTGAATGTGGGCATAAAACTGCGATATGGATCAGATTGTGTGGCTGAATGCTCACACCCATCATGTAAAAATCTAGGGTTTGCTTCATATTCAAACCCCCTTGGAGATTCCCTACACATCTCCCTTCTCATCTTCTTGACATATTCATGGATGCTCTGCATAGTTTGAAAAAGAAGCTTTGAGAGCTCCTCTTTCTCCCTTCCTCAAAATACTGGAGTCTTGTCTTTGTCCCTTCTGTACATTTCCTCTTCTTGTGAGAAGCTTCTCCTTATGGTAACATATTGGCTGAATGCACAGGTTGAGCCAATATTATGCTCTGATACCACTGCAATATTTCCAAATGGGAAAGGCGGGAATATAGTGCATAAAATGAAATCAGTAGCAATTATTTAACACATGAAACCATGAGACCAATATAGAGACATATTATTGATCATATATGCAGCAAATAAGTACAAAATAATGAGGCACAAACCATAGAATTTGATCACACAAGCCTCTAATACATAAACACTCTCAAAAGTGAGATGATGTTGCTATACAAAATGTCGGAGAGCTGCTACAATGCAATCATATTATGCATAACTAAAACTAGATATGACACAATGATGTAAAAATACTGATATAAGCCCCAATAGATTCTAGACATACAGATCTGGGCACTAGATCAGCTTTCCAAGACAACCCAAGAGGGTTTCCAGAGAATGCACACAATGTGCCAATATGAGCTGCAGCCCTAGGGCTGAAGGTCTTCTGCAAACAATAGAAATGAGAAGATGTGGCTAAAGATGATGTAGAAAAATACAGATCTTCTCCAATAGATCCTCCAGATGAAATAATGGCTCCTCCATTAAAGAAATCACCTCCCAACACAACCACTGCAACCACCCCTGCAACTCCTCCATAAAATAACACAGAACTGGGCTGAAACTATGTTGTAGGGAATAAATAATCCTTGGCCTGATGCCAAATATTTCAATAAAGCCTAAGAGGCTTCTTTATAGGCCTTCCAATGGATGGAAACCTTCCTCCACTGCAAAAATAGCTCTGAAGATACCCAATATAATTCTCCACTACTGCACCCTACAACACATCACAATATTATGCAAAAAATACGATAATGAAGAAAGTTGTAGCTTGGCCTTGAGCTTGAGTGTGGAAATGTAGTGAAATTCTCCTCCAAGAGGCCTCTCAAGGAAAGAGATGGGATTCCCGCTAAGGAACACCCTATGCTAAACAACACTGCAAACTCAACTAAATAGCTGAAGAATGCAAGAAGTATAAACAGACCATATACAAAATAATAAGCCAAAACACAACCCCATATGGCTGCCATCCTCTTCCTTATATAATTTATGAGATTCCTTACCCTTGGCCCCACTCAATTAGGTCACTACCTCCATTCTATCAATCTCCCTCCAAAACTGTGTTATTCCTCATTAAATGTCCACTCCTCCATAACAACATTGTTTATTTGGTCAAAGTTGACCTATTCAACATGATCCAACCCCTGTTCACACCCAAAGATGTTTTATTTAGCTACTTAGAGGGTCTCCTTTCACACTTGAAGTGTTTTGATTGTTTCTAAGGAGATTTATGGGTCTCCCTACCCACTTATTCACCTACCTAGTGACAAAATAATCTATAATATTCCATTTAGCTAAAAGCTAAATTTTAGGAATATTACATAATCTCCCAGAAATTACTATTTTTTTGTTGAATTTGGGCTTTGGATGCTCTGGAATTTGCCCCAACACCTGGTGGCCCTGGCCTTAAAAAATATTCAAATGCACTAAAACACATGTATATGACCTAAATTTTTGCCTCTGCAAGCTGCTTCATTGGGTTCCCAGCATGTTAATTAGCCTACACATTCCTCTTCCTGAGCTCTCTTTGGGAGAAAATTGAATGAGTTATGACCAAAATTTTCTTTCCCCCAATTTCTCCACTAAATTTGGGGAGACTATGAGTTAATTTCCAAATTTGGAAATTATGTCGCCGCTATTTCTACCGCCAGGTTAAACCGAGATTAGCTTAGAGTTAAGTTGCACTTATCTTAACGATAATCAGACTTTAATATGCAGTTAGCGCTAACTGTCGTTTATAATAAAAATGGATTATCTTAACATTAATATGGATTATCAGTATTACACACGCACTAAGCATGCTTAACAAACCCACCATTTCATTTTTCGGAGCCCTTGGTCTTCAACGATGATTTCATGGGAGGGGGCTGGGCCCCTCCTTCCCCCAAATCCTACACTGTGTTAATTAAAATAAATGTGGCATCCTCTATGGTTAATAACCATTAGATAGAGGAGCTGGTAAGAGGTGCGAGCGGTAGGAAGAAGGTCAGGGATTCGAGCTCGACCTCCTGCAATATATTTTGCTAAATGAGATATCTAGTCGAACCCGCCAGAGTTGGAGCTACCTCCAAGTTAGACCTCCATCTAATTTAGTTGGTAGTTCCTCCATACTTAGTCAAATCCCGCCGGATGTGGGTTGAAACTATAGTTTAACAAAAATTATCAAACCATAATATATATACGTTCAATTCACATTGCAACTTCAAGGCCATGGGGTGGGACACGTGGCAGCCCCAAGCTACTCCACGTGGCCTATCCCCATTGGTCCAAAATATTCAAATAAAACCAATATTTCCTGCACCATTAATAGAATAATATTCACCCTTAGACTTAGGATAATTTTTTTTGACTTCCTAGTCATCATCGGCGAATCCCACTGAAACACTTGGTGCATTTCCATTGATTGAATCTGGATAATATTCTCTGAAAGCTTACTGTACTTTCCATATCATCCTTGTACCTATTCTGCTCTTTTTTTGCATGTTTGGAAAATGAACAACATACCATAACTCACTCATACGAACTCAGATTTCGATGATCGACAAACTCTATCCGGTTGTTCAGGTTCGAAGCAATTTTGAGCACTTTCAATTTTTAGCTAAAATTGAACCTTGGGTCATTCCTCCCCACTAGAATCCTTTTGGACCCCAAAATAAACTATCAATTGTTCAATAAGTGAGGGTACAACATCCTCACTTTTCCAATCTCCAACCATTTGGCCTTTGAGGGATTTTGATCCTTGAGTCCAACTCTAAGGTATTCAACATTCCCTCTTCTTGAAGTTCTAATTCTTCTGTCAAGTATGAGATCTTGCTAAAGTTCATCAAGATATTCTAGTAAGAAATCATCTATTGATGGCAGCTGAACATGCTCTCCTTGATCATCAATCAAAGGAGCCTCAAACAATCTCAAATTCTCAACATTAACGACAGAATAAACTTGCATATAAGGAGCAAAATCTAGCTTGAATGCATTTGTACCAATCTTTTCCAAAAATTTTAAATGGACCATAACAAATTGGTTCGAGCTTTTTACCTTCCCCTTGAAATATTTCCTTGCTTATGTACAACCAAACTTCATTACCAACTTGGAATTTATGATCAACTCGGTGTTTGTCATGCCTTGCCTTGTAACTGTTTTGACTCTTTTCAAGTTGCTCTTGTGCTGTGTGATGTACCAAATGAATTTTCTCAATGAAATTTCTTGCGTTATCTATGTCACTATGTCCGTCTATAGAAACATATTTCTCAAAGATGAAGTCCAATGAGATCTTGGCAAGTAACCAGAACATGCCTCAAATGGTGATGTATTTGTGGAAGAATGTTTTGCCCAGTTGTATGTATGGTGTATGTAGTGTAATTGTTCATCCCACAACCTGGGATGCTTGCTGCAATAGCCTATTAGAATATGAATAAAGGTTATATTTACCACCTCTATTTGACCATCTGTTTGTGGATGAAATGCTGTACTTTATTCAACTTTGTATCCATCATGTCCCATAATTTTGACCAAAAATTCCCAACAAATTGAGAATCTCGATCACCTACAATAGAGGTGAGAAGACCAAAATGGATCCATACATTTTGAAAGACAAGTTTAGCAGTTTGTTTAGCTATAATATTTTTCTTACATGCCATCAAAATACACATTTTGTTGAACCTATCTACCACAACATACAAATAATCATGACCTTTCCTTGATATAGGAAGGCCTCCTACAAAATCCATTGAGATGCTCTCCCAAGGATGAGAAGGAACCGGAAGTGGTGTGTACAAACCAAGCTTATTATTTCTAGGCTTACTTGTTGCACATAAAGAAAATCCTCTAATAAAAAGAGAAACACTTTCATTCATGCGTGGCCAACAACAATACCTTTGGAGATGTGCTAATGTCTTGCCTACACTGAAATGTCCTGCAATCAATGATGTGGGCGCCTCCCTTATGATATTTTTTATTTATCCCTATGGAATACATAACTTTCCCAAGTGATACAACAAACTGTTATGCACATGATAATCTAACTCTTCACTTTGGTTTCCCTTACTCAAGCTCTTATACACATCTTGAAAATCACTATCATTTACATACTGTTCAATGTAACTTTCATGCATAATAGAATTGTGCTTGAGAATAATAGATGAATTTATAATAGGCCTAGAGAGCATATCAAAAAACTTATTGTAAATTCCTTTTTTGTACCTGATAACCAAGTGAAATTGTTGTAGAAAACCCATCCACCTGAAATGTCTTGATTTTTGCAAATTTGACTGTGATTGTAAGTACTGCAATGGCTGATGGTCGGTATGGACAATGGTCTCTTTCCCCATCAAGTAATTCTTCTATTTCTTTACACTTTGTACCAATTCATATAACTCTTTATCATAGGTAGGATATTTAGTCACAACTCCATTAAAAACTTCAGAATGAAATGAGATAGGCTTACCATGCTGCATGAACACTGCTCCCATATCATAATCACTTGCATCTGTTTGGATCTCAAATGGATGTCTAAGATCTGGAAGTGCTAGAAACAATGTTGAACTTATCTTTTGCTTTAAAGCATCAAATTATTTCTACTGAAAATCTCCCCAATGGAAGACTTTCTTTACACTTGTCAATGCATGTAATGGACCTGCAATAGAAGAAAAAATAGCAATGAATTTCCTCCAATATTGTGCTACCTCTAAAAATATTCTTACCTCGGTAACTGTATTGGGCTTGAGGCAATTCAAAATGACCTCAACTTTGGAAGGATAAATCTTCAACTGACCTCCTCCAACAATGTGTCCCAAATACACCAATGAAGTCTTACCAAATTCGCACTTAGAAATATTAAGAAACAATTGCTCTTTTCTCAAAACATGAAGTACCTTGTTCACCTGCATGGCATGTTCTTCTCTTGATTTGATGAATATGAGTATATCATCTAAGTAAACAATGAAAAATTCATCTAGAAATGGTCTAAGTACATCATTCTTGACTCTCTTGAAAGTAGGTGGTGCATTTGTTAAGCCAAATGACATAACTAACCACTCATACAATTCGTGTCTAGTTTTGAAAGAAATTTTCCAAATGTATTCCTCAACTATCCTAACTTGATGATAACCACTTCTCAATTCTAAATTAGTGAAATACTTTGCATGCTTTAACTGATCAAGAAAATCATCAATGCGTGGGAGTGGGCAGCGATTCTTTACCGTGATTTTGTTCAGTGCACGAAAATCGATACACATGCGCCAAGTCCCATCATTCTTTGGAACCAAAACTATTGGTGAACCACATGGAAAAGTAGATGGGCGTATGATACCTTTATTCAACGACTCTTGGTTTTTCTTCTTGATTTCCAAAATTTCCATAATTGACATGCGATACATACCAATATTTGGAAGTGGAACTTCTTGCCGCAGTTGAATCTCATGTTGAATTTCCCTCTTGGGTGGTAAACCCTTAGGTTCTTGAAAACTCTCACCATGCTAACTTACCACATCAGACAAATAAGATTTAAATTTTTCATCACATCCATCAAAAGATTCTATTGTAGCCGCTACAACACCACCCAAAATTTTGGGTATATTTAAAATTTCGGGTTCCCCCTCTGCTCGCTTAGGCGTTAAAGTCTTTCACCCGACCTGTAGTTAGTGACATCCCACAACCTATCCCCAACCCCTCATGAGATTTATCACCATCATGATCAAATTCTATTTCTGCAATCACGCCATACGTAGGAGGGATCATCCAGCATACGCTCGAGCACTCTTACCGTAGTCGCACCATGTGTTATGAGATTGCCTTGCATACATTTGCATGGAAACCTTTTGTGTATTGACAATTAAAGGCCCTCTCGCCATGGGTCATTAAGCATGTTGGGTGAATACGGATTTTAAGCTCGCTAGTCTCATATGTTTTATCTAGGGACACCATTATCAAAGAGTAAACTAATTAATGCTATAATGTTTCATGCAGGTCAATCCCACGGATGATACACCTGAAATGTCATCACCACACTAATGAGAAGGATCAGAATAGTGAAATCTGAAACATGAGAATTGGAGGACATCTATCTCATATGCGTAGGAAATAAGACCGCGCCAGTCAAGGGAACTTTCGGTCACAATGGGCCCTGGGAAAACATTGCAGGCTATAAGTTTGCTGGCTTACTTGAAAAATCAACCGAAATACCCATGGCCCTTTTGGTGTTGTGTCCATTAAAGTTGCGACTTTGACTCAAGATTACTGGCTCCATTGATCCCTCTTCAGAAGAAAATTTATGTATATGTATTGCATCAGCAGTTACCCAGCTTCAAACAAGTGGTTCAGGAACTCAGCATCAATATTTACAAATATTGTGGTGCAACTGCAAAAAACATGTTTCCATTCTTATCTTTTCAATGGTGTAGAGCCAGAGCCATGTGAAGAAGGTGAACACTTAGTTCAAGCGAGGGGAAAGCTCATCATCTTGGACATTTTTCTTGAGAAGCTGCAGAGTCAAGGACATTGTGTCTTGATTTCTTCTCCAACGACGCAGACAATAGACATTCTTTAGGATCACTTAGAGCTACGAAGGTATCCTTATGAGTGTCTTGATCGATCAGTAAGAGCAGGAGAGCGTTTTGCAGCTGTGCAAAGATTTGGCGGCAAAGCATCAACATTGCCAGAGTCAAGTGACATCAGAAAGGCCAAGGATGATACTTGTGAAGCATTTAGGTTTCAATATATACTCGAGTTGGTGGTGTTGGTTTGAATCTTGCAGGAGCTGATATTGTCATTTATGTGAGCAGGATTGGAATCCACAAGTTGACTCACCGCGTTGGTTAGTTGCATCATGTTTTGGCAATAAGCATTAAACACAGTTGAAGAGGTGATTATGCAAAGGGCCCATAGAAAATTGCAGCTTATTCACAATGTTATTGGCCACAATGATGTCGATCCACAAGCACATAGATCAGAAAATATAGCAGGTGGTAATTTGAGGTCCATAATAATTTATGGCCCGCAAAAATTTGACCCATCATGACGACACAAAAGGAAGCTCTTGGTTATAAGTCTTTAGCTATTCTAGGTACATCTGAGAGTCTGAATGTTGTACCAAAGTCAGATAATGGTGAAGTCCATTTTAACTGTGGAGATTGTACAAATTCTGAACTGACAATAATTTTGAGTTGTGTTGACAACTCTGGCAAATTGGGGGAGGGAAACAATCTTTGTTATACCTTGAGCTACATGGTGGGCTCGATTATGAGGACCGATGTTGCGGTTTAAAGTGCTATATAATTGAACCAAGGCGCAAAGAGGATAAAGGACCCTATGGTTTCAAAACCATATGAGATGGTGGATCAAGAATATATGAAAAAACATCACAAATGAACTCAAATATCTCTATGGTGGATGTAGTGATCAAAACTTATGTTAAAACATGGGGAAGAGTTTATGACTATGGTGCTTTACAAATGGGCGCGAACGTTCGATGGCAGGTTTCAACTTACGGTCAATGTTTGAGAGAAAATATATATTTATAGCGGTCCAACTTTATGACTAAGACACGGATCAGAGCCATATAATAATACATTACGTGGACAAAATTTCTTGGTGGAAGTGCAACCTGTGGAGCGGACATATATATGTAACGGTCAAAGTTTATGTTCAAAACAGAGAGCAGAACGTTATGCAAATCTATAAAAATAGATTTCTAATAACCACGGTGCCATGTGTCCAGTCCACACTGCTGGCTGCAGTCTTGCTGGACATTTGTTGGTCATTAGAAATGGCACCATGCGATCACCGCGATTGAATGTTCAATGGTCTAAAGTCGTGTTCACGTTGCATGGAGCCAAACGTGCAATGTTTACGTTGCATGGAGCCAACGTGGATGTTTATATATATGCATGGCAGTCGACTTTTCAACTAAAGCATGGAGCAAAATATTCTAACAAACCTACAGCGGAAACGTTGTAATATGGTGCATTGATAGTCAAAAAAACCGCAAGATTGAGTTTTCCACGTGTCTATCTCAAAATCTACACGACAACATCACAAAAGAACCACGCTTTTCAAGTAAGTGTGTAAAGATATCAATACTAAAAAGGAATGTGAATAGGTTATGCATTACAAACTGTAGTCATGGGCCGAAAAGCCAGCGCCATAAGAGGCATGCTTCAGTTGACACTAAAAGAGCTATTTTAGAAAGAACAGATAAAATCTGATTTCGTAGCCCCGAGGGAGATATTCCAAGAGAAAATCACGCTTCAAATCTACTATTAATAACCTACGCTGGTCCCATTTAGAAATCCGTTATCGTTTCATAGTCCGTAGAAGCTAAATTTTCGATAATGCCACTACTGACCACGCCGAGTTGTCTTCACAGAGCTCAATTTTAGATAATTCCTAAGGCGTTTTCTTTTACTCTGTCCATAGGTGCTGAAAAACCAGATCATCACATCCCACGTAGATTCATTCAGTGCATTTTCCATTGCAGGCTCATGCAGGAATGAGCTGATCACCATGGAAGCGGAATGTCTATAATCGAATGTTGCACCAGAACGAGCCACAGTAAAAGAGACAGGTCGATGCATTTGTCTACATGCAATAAAGCTGAAAGAGATGGTGTTACGACTATAATGCATCGCTGAACAGAGAAACAAAGGTGGGGTACTTGGATGTGCAGTTGATTTCCACGATAGGAGCTGAAAGTCTGGTGCAGTCGATGGCAAACTGTTAGGCGACAACTTACGATTACATTCGATAGCAGGAAGACAATGAAAGAGCCTTTCTATGGAAGCTGATATTGATGAGGTTGCAACCGTCCAGAGGCCGCAGAGTCGCAACATATGCTTCCATGCATGAAATGCAACCATGCGACTATGCGACTCTGTCGAGGTCGCACATCATGGCTCATCCTAGTATCCAGTAACACATAGGAGCTTTAGCATCATTCCGTCGAGGAGGAACACCAAGGGAGTTAATTATTCATATTTATTAAATGATGAACATGGCTTGGCATTTCAAATTTTTCTTGTGCACCAGAAAACAAACTCATAGTGGATATGCACTAATCACTCATACATTTCATATATGATAGGAATATGCAGGATTCCAAGATAGCTGTTAAACTCCCATAGTTTTATTTTGATTCTTCCTTTTATGAGCCTTCAATTTTCTACTTGCTAAATATATATATATTCACATACACATATATATTCAAATATTTGTGTGTGAGGCTATTTTAGTGTGTTGTATACTGCTAATTCGTTGTGTTTACATGCGAACAGGATGAGGAGATTACAACCCAGCCGAAGAAGTTTGTCGCTTATCCAGAAAATGTTGGTTCATGTGGCGGGAGCTAAGACTATATCAACAGGAGATATGTAGAAGGGATAAAACACCAGGTCGTAGATTCCTTCAGGTCGCCAGGTCGCGCAGTCGTGTTCCATGTCAAAGGCTCGACTACGCGACCCAGCGACTGGGTCGCAGGTCGCATATATTGCCCAAGGTCGCAAGTCGCTGATCTGCCCGAGGTCCGAGGTCGCAGGTCACAGATTGAATGAGGTCGCAAGTCGCATATTTTCTTGAGGTCACGGGTCGCAAGTTCCCAAAGGTCGCAAGTTGCAGGGGTCGCCGGGTCGCTAAGTCGCATCCCATGTCAAATTCCCGACGGCGCGACCCAGCGATCCAGCGACTAGGTTGCAGAACCCAGTCAGGTCGCAAGTCGCAGGAGTCGCCGGGTCGCTAAGTCACATCCCCTATCAAATGCCTGACGGCGTGACCCAGCGACCCAGCGACTAGGTCGCAAGGTTGGAGAACCCAGTCAGGTCGTAGGTCGCAACAACAGCTCAAGTCGCAGGTCGCATAAAAGACTGGGTCGCAAGGCAGCCCAACGGTCAAGAAGATGAAAAGTCAAGGAGCCCAAAGGGCAGGTTTTGTATTATAAATACTCCTTTGGAAGCTTGTAAAAAGGATCTTTTGTAGGGAACTCGAGCTGAGTTCATTGTATTACCAGTAGATTATACATTTAATGATGAATACAAGAATTTTGAAAAATCCCTTTGTGGATTTGGTGTTGTCTTATGTATAAGCACTATTGAGTATTATATTTTCAATTTCTGAACATCTTTAGATTAAGGGAACTGCATCTTCAATTCACATCATAGTTGCGTAACAGTTTGCTGAGTATGTTAATGGTGGTTGAGTTCATTTCACTTTCTTAACGAACGCTGATGACTTTGTTTATTAGCATTTGTGTTACCATTTTAAACTTTTAGGAAGTGAAGGGTGTTCCTGCCATGAGGAATTGTTTCCTTCGTGGCCAGAACAGCTTCCAAGCATGAACCTAATGAAGTTTTGTTAACAACACTTCCTTCATTCTTCATGCTTTATTATTTTCTCTTGCTACTCATAGTGTTGCATGTACATTTAATGCATCAATCATATGTCTTGTATCATTTGATTAGGTGTGTATCCACTGTTTTATAGATTTTAAGCGAGACCCAAAGCAAAGGAGAAATCAGTGGTAGCTGGACCCACACCCCGGACGGGATCCCTAGTCCAAACGGTTCAAGGTCTAATTGGGTCCTTTTACCGGGGAGATCCTCTGCTGTTGGCCGGACAGATTTTCCCCTCAACAGAATTGGCGCTAGAAGGAGGGCCAGATGACAAGCTGAGCCCTGAGAGTTTGCAGTTAATCTCATATCTGTAATGGCTCGTTCCCAAATCATTCTCCCGAGATGTTTGTCATAGTTTTATGAGCCTCTATACTTCATCCCTGATGAACTTATTTATCACTTGTCCCAGTTAAAATTTGATGGTGAAAATGGGGTGTCCATAACTCGACACCTTTTAGATTTCTGTGACTTTGGTGAGTGCTACGAAATTGACGATGAAGGTTTGATATGTTTTCTTTTCTTCCTCACCCTCGAAGGTCGTGCTAAGCAATGGTTCCGCACATTTCTGGAAGCTTCCATCCATTCGTTTGAACAACTCGCTAGTGAATTACAACAAGATTTTCACAGGTACAATTTTCAAAATGTATTGATAAAGTTAAATGACATTAGAATGAAACCTTAGGAACCTCTAGGTGAATTCTCTATTAGATTTGTTCATTATTGTTTTGAGTTCCCTGAAAAGGATGTTGATTGGAAGCTGTTAAGCGAACAGTTCAGCTATGTGATTCTCGTTTCCCTTGAACAATTTCAGTTAGCAACCTAGCCTGAGCCTAGTGTTCCCTATGACGACCTGCAATTAAACGGTTGTTCTAACTTTGAGTCTTCCACGCACCATGTCCAATCAGAGTTTGAAAACCCCAGTGGCTCATTATCTCTCTCGGTTCATGAAACCTACCTCGAGCCCACTCGATGTCTCCCTGGACACAGTCCTAAATCTGATTCACATACGGATTATGAATCAACTCCTATCCCAGATGCAGTCATTTCCCTTACAGGGCCTGCCAGATCATTGTTTCCTCGAAATGACACGGATTTTCGTGTTGAAAATCCTTGTATGGTTAATGCCCCTGCGACTCAATCTGTTCGTTCATTATTCCCTGGTTTTTTTCTCGATCCCGCCATACCAGTAATTTATTCGAGACATTCAAAATTTCCTTATACTGGTATTGGCGAAAATCATGAGCACGCAGATGGTGTTTCACACTCACAGTTCAAAATCGATAAATCTTTTAGATTTGATTTTTCTCACTCAGAATATTTAGACAGTCATAGGAGAAATTTCGTGTCTAGGAAACCTCAAGATGTCTTCTTTATTAACCCATCCCAGTTGGTAACTCCCGGGGGGCCTAACTTTCCAGGCACCCAACTTGTTCAAATCAACGGTTACAACGATCCCTGCTTATCTAAAAACATATTCCATCGTACCGATGAGGACTATCACTCGCATCCCTTTGCCAACCATATGAAGACACCAGAATTCGATGATTCATTTTGGGAAGATTCAAGTACCCATTAGAAAATCGAAGCACCTCAGCTTTGGCCGACTGTTTCTCAAATGACGATCCCCAAGTACCATGCTCCTCCCAGCATAACTCCATCGAATTCACCCCACCCTGGCAAATCTAGAGAATCTGATACTTTGGATTATCAATCTGTAAGTGCGCAAACATTTGACCGAATTGATACAAAGCCCACTGACATTTTGCTACCCACCACAAGCCATGTTCACATCCAGTCGCCTGTTTATCTCGCCAAACCATCAAAGTTGGGCAACCCCCCACTCGAAGGTCCGAGGTTTGATCCTCATACCCTTGACCAAACCCAAGAGCAACCCCGAACTAGGGTTTCTTCACTCGGATGCGCAAGCATTTATAATTTGCCTGGCACATGCTTATTTTCTTCATTCCATAAAACTGATGGTCCTCAACACCATGATGAGCTTGCTGGTCAACTCGACCAACCCTATTCGGTGGATGTGCCTACAAATAGGAATTGGCTTACCCATCACCCCTCAGATCCAGGATCGTGCATGAATGAATTTGTTTCATTTATCAATAATGTTGAGTTTCAAGAACATATTGCTGTGTATCAAGATAAGAGTGGGATTTAGCTTACACGATCTATTCTGGCATGTTATTTGGTATGTATCCATGATCTTCTTGCCGTTGCACATGCTCTTCAGGTAAGTCTTGCTGTTGGTGCATGATTTCGTATGCTGGCTCTGATTGCGAACATTGTCGTTCTTGCAGGTCATGAACTAATGCTGTGGCTGCACTGGAAAGCTGATTTCACATAACTCGACCGCATCATTGGTTAAGCTAGGGTTTTAGGTGTAGGCTAGCTAGGACCTGTTAATAAAATTTGTTATTTCAAAGTCTTTAATTAGATTTACTTTCCAAATTTTTACGTTATAATTTAAAATTGTGTTTGTTGCTTTGTTTATGATTAATATCTTAGGCATCATCATTTTACAAGTATTTTCCACTCATTTCTTTTTTTTAGTTACTGGTTGCTGTATAAATAATCACTACTTGTATTGCACCTACAACTGGTTGATCGTTCTCACACATGGCGTTGCATTGCATTTTGAGACTTACCTATTACATTGTGTCGTGCACTGTTTTCCTCACATCAGTTTCGTAGATTGTTGATATAGCTTTGAAAATATTCCACATATCGCCAATCACTGCATGATCCCTCATTGAAACTCTACCGTCTAGCGGATTTGTTCTGCCTCGATTGCTGAAACAGTAACCCCATTGTTTTGTGTGAGGTTGCGATGGCTATCTCAAGAGGCAGCTTTCTCTTAGGACTAGTCATCGAAGTCACTTTCTCAACAAGATGCCTATGAGTCTAAACTTATTTAGCCAGGGAGATACGAGTCGGTTGCTTTTGGGAGACCTAATGAGTTGAATGGCCTATACCCGTAACCTAAGCCTTGTACCCGGCGTGGTCTTGTACATCTTAATGATCTGTTTTGCACACTTCGCCTGTTGTGGTAAATGGGATGTGAAGGTTCGGTACAAGGGCAAACCCAAATCAAGATATCTTTCAGTCTCTGTAAAACAAGAAACAACCTCTCTTGATCGTAAAATAAGTCAGGATCCCTCATCCGCCCATGAAAAATAAATGCCACAAGCACATGAAACAAATAAGGGTAAAGGATCGAGAAAGGCTTCCTGCGCAGAGAGGTAATGCAACGACTCCGCCGGGGTACTGACCAGGCTTGATGGCAGCGGAGCAATGTTTGTGATTTCTTGAAGTGACTCCGCCGGGGTACTGTCCAGGCCTGCTGGCAGCGAAGCAACACCGGAAACTTACTTTAAAAAATACTGAGAATAATAAACCCACTGCCTTTCTCTTCACATCATCAACAAGCTAGTGGCGTCTGTGAGCTTTCTCTTTGATGTGTTTCTGGTTAGTGAGACCTAGCTGAGGCACAAGGATTAGACATACCTGTAAAGGGCCAGAGTAATTCAAAGGGTCCCCGCTGAACTTGTTCAATATTCCCTTGCATTACTATCTTGGCTCAGAATTTTGTTGTGATATTGACAGAGATGCTGGATTCTACCAGTGGTTTTCCATTTGTTGTAGCCGCTATAACACCAACCAAAATTTTGGGTATATTTAAAATTTCGGGTTCCCCCTCTACTCGCTTAGGCGTTAAAGTCTTTCACCCGACCTGCAGTTAGTGACATCCCACCAACCTGTCCCCAACCCCTCATGAGCTTTATCACCATCATGATCAGATGCTGTTGCTGCAATCATGCCATACGTACGAGGGATCATCCAACATACGCTCGAACACTCTTACCGCAGTCGCACCATGTGTTATGAGATTGCCTTGCATACATTTGAATGGAAACCTTTTGTGTATTGACAATTAAAGGCCCTCTCTCCATGGGTCATTAAGCATGTTGGGTGAATACGGATTTTAAGCTCGCTAGTCTCATATGTTTTATCTAGGGACACCATTATCAAAGAGTAAACTAATTAATGCTATAATGTTTCATGCAGGTCAATCCCACAGATGATACACTTGAAATGTCATCACCACACCGATGAGAAGGATCAGAATAATGCAAGCTGAAACATGAGAAGTGGAGGACATCTATCGCATATGCGCAGGAAATAAGACCGCGCCAGTCAAGGGAACTTTCGGTCACAATGGGCCCTGGGAAAACATTGCAGGCTATAAGTTTGTTGGCTTACTTGAAAGATCAACCGAAATACCCATGGCCCTTTTGGTGTTGTGTCCATTAAAGTTGTGACTTTGACTCAAGAGTATTGGCTCCATTGATCCCTCTTCAGAAGAAAATTTATGTATCTGTATTGCATCAGCAGTTACCCAGCTTCAAACAATTGGTTTAGGCACTCAGCATCAATCTTTACAAATATTGTGGTGAAACTGCAAAAAAAATGTAGCCATTCTTATCTTTTAAATGGTGTAGAGCCAGAGCCATGTAAAGAAGGTGAACACTTAGTTCAGGCGAGGGGAAAGCTCATCATCTTGGACATTTTTCTTGAGAAGATGCAGAGTCAAGGACATTGTGTCTTGATTTCTTCTCCAACGACGCAGACAATAGACATTATTCAGGATCACTTAGAGCTGCGAAGGTATCCTGATGAGTGTCTTGATGGATCAGTAAGAGCAGGAGAGCGTTTTGCAGCTGTGCAAAGCTTTGGCAGCAAAGCATCAACACTGCCAGAGTCAAGTGACATCAGAAAGGCCAAGGATGATACTTGTGAAGCATTTAGGTTTCAATATATACTCGAGTTGGTGGTGTTGGTTTGAATCTTGCAGGAGCTGATATTGTCATTTCTGTGAACAGGACTGGAATCCACAAGTTGACTCACCGCATTGGTCAGCTGCATCATGTTTTGGCAATAAGCATTAAACACAGTTGAAGAGGTGATTATGCAAAGGGCCCACAAAAAATTGCAGCTTAGTCACAATGTTATTGGCCACAATGATGTCGATCCACAAGCACATAGATCAGACAATATAGCAGGTGGTAATTTGAGGTCCATAATAATTTATGGCCCGCACAAATTTGACCCATCATGATGACATAGAAGGAAGCTCTTGGTTATAAATCTTTAGCTGTTCAAGGTACATCTGAGAGTCTGAAGGTTGTACCAAAGTCAGATAATGGCGAAGTCCATTTTAACTGTGGAGATTTTACAAATTCTGAAATGACAATAATTTTGAGTTGTGTTGACAACTCTAGAAAATTGGGGGAGGGAAACAATCTTTGTTATACCTCGAGCTACATGGTGGGCTCGATTATGAGGACCGAGGTTGCGGTTTAAAGTGCTATATAATTGAACCAAGGCGCGAAGAGGATAAAGGACCTTATGGTTTCAAAACCATATGAGATGGTGGATCAAGACTATATGAAAAAACATCACAAATTAACTCAAATATTTCTATGGTGGATGTAGTGATCAAAACTTATGTTAAAACATGGGGCGGAGTTTATGACTATGGTGCTTTACAAATGGGCACGAACGTTCGATGGCAGGTTTCAACTTACGGTCAATGTTTGAGAGCAAATATATATTTACAAAGGTCCAACTTTATGACTAAGACACCGATCAGAACCATATAATAATACATTACATGGACAACATTTCTTGGCGGAATTGCAACCTGTGGAGTGGACATATATATGTAACGGTCAAAGTTTATGTTCAAAACAGAGAGCAGAACGTTATGAAAATCTATAAAAACAGATGTCTAATAACCATGGTGCCATGTGTTCGATCCACGCTGCTGGCTGCAGTCTTGCTGGAAATTTGTTGGTCATTAGAAATGGCACCATCCGATCACTGCGATTGAATGTTCAATGGTCTAAAGTCGTGTTCACGTTGCATGGAGCCAAACGTGCAATGTTTACGTTGCATGGAGCCAATGTGGATGTTTATATATATGCATGGCAGTCGACTTTTCAACTAAAGCATGGAGAAAAATATTCTAACAAACCTACAGCGGAAACGTTGTAATATGGTGCATTGACAGTAAAAAAAACTGCAAGATTGAGTTTTCCATGTGTCTATCTCAAAATCTACATGGCAACATCACAAAAGAACCGCACTTTTCAAGTAAGTGTGTAAAGATATCAATACTGAAAAGGAATGCGAATAGGTTATGCATTACAAACTGTAGTCATGGGCCGAAAAGACAGCGCCATAAGAGGCATGCTTCAATTGACACTAAAAGAGCTATTTTCGAAAGAACAGATAAAATCTGATTTCATAGCCCTGAGGGCGATATTCCAGGAGACAATCACACTTCAAATCTACTATTAATAACCTGCGTTGGTCCCATTTAGAAAGCCGTTATCATTTCATAGTCCGTGGAAGCTGAATTTTCGATATTGCCACTACTGACCACGCTGAGCTGTCTTCACAGAGCTCAATTTTAGATAATTCCTAAGGCGTTTGCTTTTACTCTGTCCATAGGCGCTGAAAAACCAGATCATCACATCCCACGTAGATTCATTCAGTGCATTTTCCATTGCAGGCTCATGCAGGAATGAGCTACTCACCATGGAAGAGGAATGTCTATAATTGAGCGTTGCACCAGAACGAGCCACAGTAAAAGAGACAGGTCGATGCATTTGTCTGCATGAAATAAAGCTGAAAGAGATGGTGTTACGAATATAACGCATCGCTGGACAGAGAAACGAAGGTGGGGTACTTGGATGTGCAGTTGATTTCCACAATAGGAGCTGAAAGTCTGGTGCAATCGATGGCAAACTGATAGGCGACAACTTACGATTGCATTAGATAGCAAGAAGATAGCAAAAGAGCCTTTCTATGGAAGCTAATATTGATGAGGTCGCAACCGTCCAGAGGTCACAGAGTCACAACATATGCTTCAACGCATGAAATGCGACCATGCGACTATGCGACTTTGCCGAGGTCGCACATCATGGCTCATCCCAGTATCCAGTAACACATAGGAGCTTCAGCATCATTCCGTCGAGGAGGAACACCAAGGGAGTTAATTATTCATATTTATTAAATGATGAACATGGCTTGGCATTTCAAATTTTTCTTGCACGCCAACAGAAAAACTCATAGTGGATATGCACTAATCACTCATACATTTCATATATGACAGGAATATGCAGGATTCCAAGATAGCTGTTACACTCCAATAGTTTTATTTTGATTCTTCCTTTTATGAGCCTTCAATTTTCTACTTGCTAAATATATATATATTCACATACACATATATATTCATATATGTGTGTGTGAGGATATTTTAGTGTGTTGTATACTGCTAATTCATTCGCAGGTCGCATATATTTCCCAAGGTCGCAAGTCGCTGATCTGCCCGGGGTCCGAGGTCGCAGGTCGTAGATTGACCGAGGTCGCAAGTCGCAGATTTTCTTGAGGTCGCGGGTCGCAATTTCCCAAAGGTCTCAAGTCGCAGGGGTCGCCGGGTCGCTAAGTTGCATCCCCTGTCAAATGCCTGACGACGCGACCCAATGACCCAACGAATAGGTCGCAGAACCCAGTCAGGTCACAGGTCGGAACAACAGCTCAAGTCGCAAGGTCACAAGTCACAGGAGTCGTTAGGTCGTAAAGTTGCATCCCCTGTCAAATGCCTGACGGCGCAACCCAGCGACCCAACGACTAGGTTGCAAGGTCGCAGAACCCAGTCAGGTCGCAGGTCGCAAAAACATCTCAGGTCGCAGGTCGTAGAAAACACTGGGTCGCAAGGCAGCCCAACGGTCAAGAAGATGAAAAGTCAAGGAAGCCCAAAGGGCAGGTTTTGTATTATAAATACTCCTTCGGAAGCTTGTAAAAAGGATCTTTTGTAGGGGACTCGAGCTGAGTACATTGTATTACCAGTAGATTATACATTTAATGATGAATACAAGCATTTTGAAAAATCCCTTTGTGGATCTGGTGTTGTCTTATGTATAAGCACTATTGATTATTATATTTTCAGTTTTTGAACATCTTTAGATTAAGGGAACTACATCTTCAATTCACATCACAGTTGCATAACAGTTTGCTGAGTATGTTAATGGTGGTTGAGTTCATTTCACTTTCTTAACGAACGCTGATGACTTTGTTTATTAGCATTTGTGTTACCATTTTAAACTTTTAGGAAGTGAAGGGTGTTCCTGCCATGAGGAATTGTTTCCTTCGTGGCCAGAACAACTTACAAGCATGAACCTAATGAAGTGTTGTTAACAACACTTCCTTCAGTCTTCATGCTTTATTATTTTCTCTTGCTACTCATAGTGTTGCATGTACATTTAATGCATCAATCATATGTCTTGTATCATTTGATTAGGTGTGTATCCACTGTTTTATAGAGTTTAAGCGAGACCCAAAGCAAAGGAGAAATCAGTGGTAGCCGGACCCACACCCTGGACGGGATCCCTAGTCCAAACGGTTCAAGGTCTAATTGGGACCTTTTACCGGGGAGATCCCCTGCTGTTGGCCGGACAGATTTTCTCGTCAACAGATTCATAGTCAACATCATCCTTTTTATTGATCATGAGAAGAAAACAAATTTTACTTTCATTTACTAGCCTGTTAGTCATCAGTAATTTTCACATGTTTTAGATGACTAAATGTTTTGTCTTAGATTTCTAGAAATCAAAATTCAAGAATCATTGTGTCTTCTAGAAATATCCTAAAAAGGAAAATTTCCCATATCCCTCCTCTTTTGTCTGTTGTGGCCAAACTATCATCCTATAAGACCCCATCCTAGACTAATGTCCCTTACTCTATCCATGATTGATACTTGTGTTTATCTACCTCTGATGCCTAAGCCCTCTTATTTCAAAATTTGTTTGGCCAAGTTAAACCAAATTTTCTCTCCTACTCACAAATGCCTCAAGCACTGTTGGTGTCAAAAGTCTGTCTAGAAAACCCTTAAAAGTAAAATAAGGATGTCTAGTTGTATAGGATGATGGTGCATAAGTAGAATGTCTAAACCCTATATCTTCATTCAAAACCTTGGTTCAAACTTTCAGTCAAAAGCCCATTCTAAGACCTTGCAAATAAGTCAATTAGGTTTTCCTAGGTCATGCGCCATCATGATTCTCATTCCATTGTTTGCACAGGAAGTCAAAGATGAGTTCAAAATAGCACTTAAGCAACCTCCAAGGGTGCCCTCCTGGTCCAACAGTAAAATCTGCAAAGAATAGACTATCATATCCAAGAATTTCTACAGGGATGCCTTGAAGATTAGTCTAAAGCAAAGCAAAGGCGAAAAGGGACACCTAAGAAGGTTCATGAAGTCATTGGCAGTTGATAAAAAGGCACAATGAGTTGGAGGCTACAGGGAAAATCAAGAGCTTATTATATAAATGGAAAAAGGAGACCTAAGAGAGTTAAAAAGTAATTTTTAATTGATGAAAAGGTACAACAAGCTGAAAGCTACAGGAAAGGTCTTGATCTCATAAAAAGAAATAAATTACTACACATACAAAGATCCGTGAAAATCTCAGAAAGTCAGTAACATATGAGCAACATGGCGCATTTTAGCAAAGATGATCATTGGAAAGGATGTTTTCCTCAAGCATAAGAATGGTAGAGGGACAACTGCCCTTTGCCACACTCCTGCAAAAAGACAAAAGTTATCAAATGTGCCACAAGGTGAAGGAAAATACTAAGACCACTATCAATAAAGGTAAATCACATTGAAGAAGAAGATAGTAGGTGTGCTTTGGTTGAAAATGCAAATATGTGATCTTTTGACAAACAATGGAGAAATAGTTGGGCCACAAAAGCTAAAAGACTCCTCAAAATAAATCAGTGGAAACTTTGTTGAGAAAAATAAATCAATTCAAAAAGATTTTTTCTTTAATGACTTAAAGGGCAGCTCTGTTTTCTTTTCTAAAATATCCCTAAAAACTCAAAAATTGGGATAATAAGCAAAATGATCATGGTAAGTGGAAAGGAAAACCTCATTCATCAAACAACAGAGATTAAAAAAGAATTCATAATTGTCTTCAAGGGTAATATCAAAGGGCATAAATCCCACTGGATAAAAGTACCAACTCTGAGGTCTTAAAAGGTCAAAAATAAGGGATTTTAAGGCATTATGCACCATTTCACTGACAGCAACAGAGCATTAGCTCAAACCTTGTTTTCCTGAAAATAAACAGTAAAAGGTTTGTCTCAAAGGATATGGAGGTAAATATAGTGTTTAAAAAAATACCTTGCACATGAGCATAGCAGGCTTGAATCATCATAGATTGGATCATTTTCCCATGTTGCAAAAGTGTAATATTCCAAATTAGGAACAACTACACTATTGGGAATATCTCAAGATATTACCAATGTGGAGATCAGTAATACATAAACATGAACTGGAAAATAGCAGTGAATGCATTAATACAATAATGCCGGAAGATCCACATAACCATTACATTAGATTATAGCAGCAACAATGTATACAATATCTTGAGGAAATGATCTCTCAAGCTAGGCAATATAGCCTCAAAGGAACATATACATGAAAAATAGAGAAATGTTGCTATACAAAGGAAGCCCTGGCTATGACAATGCAATCTATAAAGGAGAACTACTGCAAAATAGTGTCAATACAAAAATATGACAATATACAGCTCAAATACAATAGGGGGAGCAAGATATCAACCCCTGGGAACAAAAATACACAATCCTTAGAAGGATTGGTTGAAATACATACAAAATGGAAAATCTACAGAAATTCTGGAGTTGTTGGGTAGCAGCTGCAACTCAGAAAATAAGAATGGATGGAGATAGCTGATGATGCTGCAAATGATGGCTGAATCTCATCCAAAGGATCTCTCAGGTGAAAGGTTGATCCAATCCCTGAAGATCTCACTCTCCAAAATAGTGGAGCAAGTCCCCACTACAATTGCACTAAAAATAACGCAGTCTAGAGAAGGGACTGTGCTATTGGTGAAGAGAAGTGCTTGGCCTGGTGCCAATAATCTGCAATAAGCTCCGAAAACTCCCTCACTAACCTCCTAGAGGAATAGAGGCTCCCTCCTCTGAAAGATGGGCCAAGGAAATGGTGTGTGGAGTCCTCCACTGCAACACCTAGCAACACTGCGTTATACTTGAGCAGAGATAACGCAGTAACTAAAAGGAGTAGCTTTGGCCTTGAGCCAAGAGATGTGGAGAATGAAGAAAAATCCCTCAAGAGACCTCTCAAGAAGGTGACGAAATCCTAAACAGGAATTCCCCGACAATTCTTGCTAAACAACAAAAGAATGCACAATGTCTGAATATACAATGAAATCAATAATACAAAGCATGAATAACAATGGCTACCATGCCCTCAAGCTCTCTCTCCATGGGCTCCATCCATTACGGTTTCCTCCACCAAATATCCTCTTCCTCATTCACACTGCGATGTCTCATAAAGTGATCCACTCCTCCAATGGGAGCGCTCTTGACTTGGTCAAACATGACCTTGTCTTCATGCATTTTCCCCTTTTCACACTTGAGGGTTGAAAATAAAGCTAGTATGATGATCCCTTTCACATTGTGAGAGATTTAATTCATGTCTTCAATAAGAATGGGTTCCTTTACCCATTTATTTAGTTGCAAGGTGATAAAATAAAAATTTTAATATTCCATTTAGCCATGTGCTAAAATGGGAATATTACAGTCCTCCCCTCCCAAATGTTGCTTGTCCTCAAGCAACTGCAAGGATAGAACGGAAGAATCTCCACCCAAGGCATGGAGTCTAAAATATTTTGAGGAACATCTTCCTCATGTAGATCCTCCATCCCCCAAGCAATCATCCATACAAAGTGAGTTACCTCCCAACATGGAAACTCCTGACAATTATCTTCCACCTTTGGCTCCTGCAATATAGGTTGGATAAAAATCTTCTCTTGGTAGAAAAAATATCCTACCCCACATTGTCTTCCTCTCCACTTAGGATAAGTGCAGAGTATATGTTAATCTTGGGCTGCAATAATGTTGCCCTCAAGTGGCAGGATGAAGACTAGACCTCCAAGGATCTCTTCTCCAATGTTATGAAACATGCTGTCTGAAATCATCTCATATGTGATGAGTTCGAAGTCACCATCATATGGCATCCAATCAAGCATATGGCTCACCTCAAATGGAAACAAATGTTTTTTTGTAGTGGCCACATATCCTCTCATGCTCCTATTAGAACATGCAATACAAATAATGTGGGAGATTTCTCCCCCAAGGGACACATCCAACCAATGTGCCATTCCCCCAATCATGCTCTCAAAAAACATAAATACAACAGAAACATAATGAACCATAATGAGAACCATGCTTGCTATCATGTGTGGCAAGGGAGAAGGAAAATGGTCCCTCAATTGTAACCAATGCAGTTGGACCCTCAATTGCAAAAGAGTATGACAACAAGTGTGGCCTCTCAACCACTTTCTTGCTGTCCTACTCTCCTCAAATGTATGGAGAAAGTGACTGATATATGGTGCAAGGTGAGTATGTCCTCCAAAATACATTTCCTCCCCAAGTTCTTCTAGGGAGTGGTCACCAATAGTGCTCATGGCCTCAAGTAGACCATGGGGTCTAGAAAAAATAATGCTCCTCCTTGGAGCAACATCCTGTACATATATGGTTAAGGAATGAATACACAAATCATCATGCAAATAAACAATACCATTACTGTAAGTTTTTTTGTATGAAAATGGAGTGGCTCAAAAATGGGTCTCCTCTCAACCTCAAAGAGAAAAGAGGTGGTTGTGCTAAATCCTCCAAAGAGTTATGTATCTCCTCCATCTGTACATGATCTATGCATCTCCTCATATGATGATTTTTCAATATCATGCAAGTAAGATGATCCTAGGAATACTCCACCAACAACCCAGAGTTCCAACATGGATCTATCCTCCATAGTGACAGCGTTGATGATTACCCATGAAGGACATTTGTCATATGGTTATCTCCCAAGGTCCCCACTCCTCTGAGATCAATGAATGGTGCCTCAACATGGGAAGCATCCCTCCTCCTCTGCTGGTCAAGTGATCTCCCCGACAAAATGTCTCCATGCAATGAGACATCCTCAACAAGAGATGATTGAATATATGTATGGAGAAAACTCTCCATGATTCCACTTGCAATCCAATCATCCTCTCAAGTGTATCAACCCCTAGAAATGAATAGGGATTTGTACTCCTCATCTCATGATGCTGGGTCTTCTCCCTATCTCCTCCTTGTTTCTCCAAGGTTTCACACCTCCTCAACAATGGTACATGCAAAACATGAGTTGTGCCTTGATCTCCATACATGAGATCCTGGGGAATTCCTTGCAAAGATGCAAGAATCCCTCTACCTGGAGCAAGAGCTCCTCCTTCCTCTGCATGAGGCACTAGATAATCTCTAGGTGGCACAGTGTTGTTTCCCTCAGCTTCTCTAACATAGATGGGCAACCCTCCAATAATGTTGCTGCAAATATGGAATCTCTCCCAAGGTGGAAGTAATTCCTGATCATCAAATGTTAAAGAGTGTCTCCTTTGTGCCATGATAGTGCCATCTCATACTCCTACAACATCATATAAGAAATGACAGCAAATCTTCTCCTGCTCTCCAAAGAATAACCCCAGCAACAGATGTTTTTTCTGCTTCCTCATGCTCTCATCATACAAGATATGTGATGAAGACATAGAGTATGATATGAGTGTTCCATCATCACTATGCACCCATACTCTTTTCTGCTCCATGATGCCAACATCCTGCCACATCTTCTCCATCCTCACACCTTTGGAAAGGGTGTATGCTCAGTGATGGCCAAACTCCTTCAAGAGTAACCAGCGCAGCTAAGCCTCCTACTGCCCAATATCATAAATCTGCAAGCAGCTCACCAGCTCCTTTCTCATCATCCACTCAACCAATTGTGGATGTCTTCTCCCACCATTCATCTTGGTACTCATCCCATGAGGGATACCATCATTCTGAATCATCTCTCTGCATTTCATGGGACCTTGAAATGCAATATTCCCGAGGATCAATTTGAACCTATAAGGACTCGAATAGGTGGTAGGAAAAAACCTCCCATCATGATGTACATGGCTCAAGGAATGTCCATCACAGTCATGAGAGATTTTATCCATCCAAAGATGTCCCCCATCTACTATATGCTCCTGTGAGAATGGAATAACCTCCTCAAACTGTTGAATATCCTTGCACTCCAAGATGTGTGGGAGTGCACCTCTAATGAAATATCTCCGGGAGATCTCCTCCTCATGCATGGCCTTCCAAAACCAAAGAGGCCTTGGATCTGCTGCCAGTAGAAGTCTCTCTTTGAGCTGCGGCATGCTCATTGAGAGAGTGTCATCTAGAGAGGAGAAAGAGTTTCTTATCTCCAGATGTCTACTCCTTCTCACTGCTTCCTTCATGGCTTCCTGAATGAAGCTGTCCTTTGAGTGCTCACATGAGGAATGATTCCTCCTTTCTCCATCATTTCTCAGCGCAGTACTATTCTGATTATCTAGATCAATTGCATGCAATGACATAGACCCATCCAAATTATTTGTTGAAATGACAAGAGATGGATTTTTAATCATACCTTGGTGAAATGTGGAAGCTCTTTGCAGGGCTGCAAGAGTTTCCTCCTCATAAGTGTTGGCCTCCCAAACTGCTGAAGATGAAGGCTGCTCCTCCATGGTCTCTATAGCACTGGTACATGCCTCATCAATTGGTGGTGAGGGCTCCTCCCTCTTCTGGACAAATATACTGATCAATCTTTGAGAAAACTCAACAAGAGTAGAAACCCTTGTATGGCTTAGATGGCTGATCCACTAATTCTTTCCTTCATCTTCAAGGTGAAGTGCTATAATTTCTACAACCTCTCTATCTACTACAGGATGTAGCAGGAAGAAAGCCTCTAGATTCTTCACCCAAACCTCTGCTACACATGTGAATGATCCATCAAATGTGGACAATAGAAATCTATTGACTCTCATCATCCCATAGCTATGGGGTCTTATTTCTTCTTTCTGCTGAATAAATTGTGGAAAAGCTAGAGTCTCTTGGAAGGCTCTAGGTTTAGCTTGGTATTCAACCAGGTACTCACTTAGAATTTGGAATTCCAAGTGTTATTCATGCTTCTAGTCTTCTTTTTTGTGAGAGTAGGAAGTGCATGGTCCTTCCTCTCCTCATTCTTCAATTTTCTTGACCTCCTTGGAGAGGTCTCCTCTGGATCTGAAAATAGATGAGAGTAAACTGATCTTATTTTTCATCTTGATCTTCTTTGGCTGAGAATCATAGGTTGAGCCATAGATCATGCTTTTACGCCACTGTAATATTCCAAATTAGGAACAACTACACTATTGGGAATATCTCAAGATATTACCAATGTGGAGATCATCAATACATAAATGAGCTGGAAAATAACAATGAATGCATTAATACAAGAATGCCGGAAGATCCACATAACCATTACATTAGATTATAGCAGCAGCAATGTATACAAGATCTTGAGGAAATGATCTCTCAAGCTAGGCAGTACAACCTCAAAGGAACATATACATGAAAAATAGAGAAATGTTGCTATACAAAGGAAGCCCTAGCTATGACAACGCAGTCTATAAAGGAAAACTGTTGAAAAATAGTGTCAATACACAAATATGAAAATATACAGCTTAAATACAATAGGGGGAGCAAGATATCAACCCCTGGGAACAAAAATACACAATCCTTAGAAGGATTGGCTGAAATACATACAAAATGGCAAAAATGCAGAAATGCCGGAGTTGCCGAGTAGCAGCTGCAACTTAGAAAATAAGAATGGATGGAGATAGCTAATGATGCTACAAATGACGGTTGAATCTCATCCAAAGGATATCTCAGGTGAAAGTCTGATCCAATCCTTGAAGATATCACCCTCCAAATAGTGAAGCAAGTCCCCACTGCAATTGCACTCAGAAATAATGCAGTCTATAGAAGGGACTGCGTTTTTGTTGAAGATAAGTGCTTGGCCTAGTGCCAATAATCTACAATAAGCTCTAGAAACTCCCTCACTAACCTCCCAGAGGAATAGAGGCTCCCTCCTCGGAAAGATGATCCAAGGAAATGGTGTGTGGAGTCCTCCACTGCAACACCCAGCAACACTGCATTATACTTGAGCAGAGATAACGCAGTAACTAAAAGGAGTAGCTTTGGTCTTGAGCCAAGAGATGTGGAGAATGAAGAAAAATCCCTCAAGAGGCCTCTCAAGAAGGTGAAGAAATCCTAAACAAGAATTCGCCGGCAATTCTTGCTAAACAGCAAAAGAATGCACAATGTCTGAATAGACAATGAAATCAATAATATAAAGCATGAATAACAATGCCTGCCTTGCCCTCCTTTTAAACAAGTGAAAGCTCTCTCTCCATGGGCCCCATCCATTAGGGTTTCCTCCACCAAATATCCTCTTCCTCATTCACACTGCACTGTCTCATAAAGTGATCCACTCCTCCTATGGCAGCGCTCTTGACTTGGTCAAACATGACCTTATCTTCATGCATTTTCCCCTTTTCTCACTTTAGGGTGAAAAATGAAGCTACTCTGATGATCCCTTTCACATTATGAGGGATTTTATTCATGTATTCAATAAGAATGGGTTCCTTTACCCATTTATTTAGCTGCAAGGTGATAAAATCAAAATTTTAATATTCCTTTTAGCCATGTGCTAAAATGGGAATATTACAAAAAGAAATATTGGTAAAAAGACTAGCTCCAAAAAGACAGAGGCAAATAAAAAGTTAAAGATGAGACTTTAGGAAAGAGGGTTTTTTGAGTTTAATTATTTTCAAAAAAGGGTTATAAATGCTTCAAATAGCTCTTTTTCCCCCTCATTCAGAATTTTGCTAAACATAGTGCAATTTTCCAGTTTCCGAAGGAGTCATTGTTATAGCATCATTTCTCACCTTCATATGATTCATGATTTCTTATATGGCTTTGGGCACCCATTCCTACAGACTTGGACAAATTCACTTAAAAACAGTGTAAAAATCCCCATACGCGGTTATGCCTAGACTTTTCCGCATGTATACGCGAGTCCACATGTACTTTTCCGCGTATGCCATTAAAATGATTAAAAAATATATAATTATTCCCTATTTTCGGGCTGGGTCGATGGTTACTCAGGTAGTTCAACCACCCCAGCACGTGGCCAACTGTTTCCAACTGTTGGAACTACTTGGAGGGAGTATAAAAACCCCTCATGTGTATGGCCTAAGGGAGAGAGAGAATTATTGATATTATACTCTGTTGGTATTCCCTATCCAAGTCTGATTCCCCGTGCCTCCTGCACTTTCCTAGTTCATTATAGGAAACCCTTGTTTCCTTGAGATGCTCATCTCCCTATATGTCATCTCTTATGCACCAGTTTGGAAGGAGTCTTAGCGAGGCAAGGGCTGGACGGATCCGAACGACGGTCTGCTCGAAGGCCGTGGGAGGATTCAGGTGATCTCTCCACTCGTTAATTTTGTACATGCTATTTATAATACAGAAGTACCATGCTGTTCCCGAGATATACGTGTTAGTGTATGCTTTTATGTATGAGAAAATTGTTATTTAAGCATTCATTATGATCTATTTCATGTTTTATATGAATTTCACTAACATTTAGAGTAGATATATGCTGTACAACCAGTTCTTCGTGTTTGTTTCTTCTTGTCTTTCAGGTTAAGAAGGAAGGACGGTTACAGGGGGTTTGGACCCCGCGGGATCCGCTTCAACCGTAGGACCTACGGGTAACTTTCTCATTCTACTCTATTTAGTTTTTCTGAACGTGCATGGTTGTGTGAGTCCTTCTTAAGTAGCATGCCCCTACTCTGTGGAGGTTGTAACCCAACAAACCTATAGGGTGATATTCCCCGAAACAGTCATCAGGCAAAAATCTTGAGGCGCTACGCTCGCGTAGGTTGATGTTGCGTGCCTGTAGCTACCACCAGTGTTTTTCTCCTCTGGGTGCTACGCGCCTGTAGATGGGCACTGCACCTTTCTAGTCCTGCCCGACGTGCAGGAGTGGCCACCAAATCTTCCGCGTGACTCAAACGTGCAACTCCAGCCCACTCCACAACGATGTGCGCCTGTCACTACCGCTGTCGCCCGACTCAAACAACTCCCACCTGGGCCACGATGCTACACACTCAAAATTTCTCCCATCGTCAACGTTGCGCTCCTACAACGAGCATGCAGTGCTGAACGTGCTTGTGTTCAGGCTTGACCGAGGTGCTGCACTCCTGGCGTAAAAGCGCAGCACTACCCAAAAAAGTGCAGAGGTGCCTGAAATTTCCTAGAAAGCTCAGAATTGGCATTTTTCTGCTGTGGAAGTAAGTTTAAAGAGGCATTCTCCCTATAGTATTGCCTCCTCATGATTTTTTAAGTGATAAAAATGCCTAGTGAACTCTAAATTTATGTCAAAGAAAACTTAAATGGAAAATTGAAAGGGAAGCTTAACCTACTTTTTCCAAGTCTCCTAACCTTCTTTAAAGACCTAGATATCTCATTTAGATTTTCTCCTCCTCATTTCACAAAGCCAAAATCCTTTTTGTTTAAAGATTTGGAGGAAGAGGTAAAGTAAACACCATGTCTAAAGAGGAGGGGGTTAACCTAAATGAAAAGACAAGTCCAAGGAAACAACAGAAGAAGGGAGGGAAGCCCAACAGGTTTGAACCCATAAGCACTGTAGAACTAATAGCCTCCCCTTCTATTCTTTACTATTTCCAAGAGTTAGGGTGTTTTGAGTTCTGTAACAAAGTACAAGAGATCAAAAGCCATCCTCAGTTGACCGAGTTATTTGCCCTAAGTCTTCACTGGCATAAGTACATCTAGCAGGGGTGAGGTTTGAGTTGACCCTAGTGCTATATCTGAAGCCACTAGAATACCTGGCATAGGAGAAAGGTGGTTTAAACATAGGAATATTGACTTGACCCATTATCATCCATTCTTAAAACCTAGTTGTTAAGCTGAATGCAAAGCCATTTTTCCTTTTTCTCATCTATTGGACATATATGCCCTCCTCGTGAAGATTATTATGAAATACTTTACCTGTGAGGGTAGGTTCTCCAGAGTCTATTCCTATCATATTAGAATCCTCATGCATTTCACTAGGACTAAGCTACTGCACTTGCCCTACTATCTCTACAAAAGCATTGAAAAAATGTCCTCCATCATGAAAAAGAGGCCTCCAGCCCAGAAAATTTCAAGCCTGTTTCATCATTCTCTGATCAAGGTAATTGTCTCATACCAATTAGAGCAACAAGTCATTCCTTGGGAGGTATTTATCACCCATGATGATTTCACTACTTCACCCTCCATCCCTCTGCAAAGCTTGCCATCATCTTCTAAAAATCCTCCTCATACCCCTCCATCGCCCTCCACTAACCTTGGTTCATCTTCTTCACATGAATCACCTTCCCAAACAAACCTGCTTCATACACCTTCCCCTAAGAAAGATGACTAGGAAGAAAGAAGAGATGATCATGATGAGAGCACTGATGATCATGAAGAAAGCAGGGATGATCATGATGAGATCAATGATGATCAGGAAGAAAGAAGTGATGATCAAAATGAAAAAAACAGTGAGAAAGAGGGTGATGAAGATGAGGGAGAGTGTGATGAAGATAGGGGAGAAAATGATGTAGATGAAGAAGAAAATGAAGAAGGAGGAAATGGCAAAGAAAAAAGCATTAATGGATTTGAAGAAAGAAGTGGGGGCCTTGAAGAAAAAAATGATAATCAAGATGAAACAAAGAGTGATGAAGTAGGTGATGAAGATGATGAATTAATTGAGGAAGATGAGGAAGAAAATAATGAAGATGAGGGAAAATGTGATGAAGATGAGGGAGAATGTGAGGAATATAAGGAGGAAAATAATGAAGATAAGAGAGATGATAAAGACAGTGAGGGAAAATATGATGAAGGCCTTGAAGAAAGTAGTATTGATCATGAACAAAATAGTGAGAGAGAAAATGATGAGGAAGAAGGGGATGGCCTAGAAGAAAGTAGCAATGGCCAAGAGAAAAACATTCAAAGCAGTGATACAGATGATGGTCAAAAATCCAAAACAGTGTATCTCCTGATGAAGACAATGACACTGAGAACACTACAACGGACAGTGGCAAAGAAGCAAAAGAAAGCCTTGACAGTGGCCAAAATGACAAGTGCATCCCAGAGATAGATTTTAAAATTGTTTTCAATGAACCAGGAGATGATTACAAAAGCCCAAAAAAAGAAGGCGGTGATGCAGAAAATGAGGTTGACAGTGAAAACAATAATGAAAAGGATGAGGAGGAAAGTCCTAAAAGTGAAAAAAGGTCAAACACATATGCCTCTAATATTGCAGAAATGGAGAATAAAAGTGTTGAGGATCTTGATAGTGACAAAAGCGTGAAATATGTTAAACATGTTGATCCAAAGAACAACCAGCAACAAGGTAAAGAGGACATACACATAGAGAGCATTTTTCAAGGAGGAGACAGTCCTAAAATTGTCAATGATCAAAGTTTTCAAGCAATGTTTATGGCACCTTGCACCATCACTTATTAGAGAGGAAGGAGGCATGTGTTTTCTACCTCCAAAAGGTAAGGGGCCATGCACTTCTCCTCAAAAAAAATGAAGGACAAAGTCACAAAAACAATGAAGGACAAAGTCACCAAACCAATGAAAGACAAGGGTAAAAAGCAAATGAAGGACAAAGGAAAGAAGCCAATAAACAACAAAGGCAAGAAAACAATGGAAGAATAGGAAAGAAATCATGAGGAAGAGAGGGAATTTGAGCTCATTCACATAGACAATGATGAGGAAAATGAAACAAGGATAGTTAATTCTCTCTTACAAGACCGAAATTCACAAATCAGAGACTTGGAGGTTGATCTAGAAAGATCAAAAGATCTTATTCATTTCATACAAGTGCAAAACAATTAGATGAGTGGCTAGCTAGCCATTCATGAAGCCCGGGCACTCAAATACAAGAGAGAAGCTCAAAGGTCACAAGTGCAGTTGGAATAATACATGGGCACCTATGAAGAAGATGATGAGGAAGAAGGGCAAGCTTGAAAGAGACCTAGGACTATGGGTCTTAGGAGAGCTTTGGCAAAACAGAAAGAGGAAGAAGCAGCCCAAGCCCAACAATTTCCACTCACCGAGCTCCTTTCCTTGGAAATTGAACATAACAAAGAAGCATGGCTTGAAAGGGAAAATATACATTTAGAGCCTAAGTTAGAGAAGGAAAAAAAAGATCTAGGCTTATAGAGAAAGATGACTGAGCACTACAAAAAGAGAAATCAGTTTGCAAGGAAGAAGCTCAAAACTGCCCGAAGAGAGGGCCCGGTGCCAAATGATGGAAAAGACCAAGCTAGGCTTGGAATTTTTGTTCAAGCTTCACTACAAGTCTCTAAGGACTCTTGAGGGAATCACTCACCAATTTTGAGCAAAATTGAACACTTTTTTGTTTTTTGCAAATTTTTAAGCCTAGGAGCGCAACACCCTAGGTGCTGTGCTTTTTTCTGGGGTAATTTCAGAAAGAAAATTTAATTTTTTGGATTCCTTGGCATGAGAGGAGTATGATCCCAAAATTTCAGCTCAATTGGAGTTGTTTTTGTCCCTCAAAAGGGCCAAAAACACTCAATTTTTCACCTTTCTGCCTCCTTTTCTAAACAGGTGTTGCGCTCCTAGGAACCTCCACTTTTTCTACTTTTTGGGAAACTTTCAGAGATTAGTTTGAGGAAAAAATGGTATATTGTTAATTAGGCATCCACAGCTTTCCAACGGGCCATCACGGAGCCTTTTCTGACATCGGGAAGGCCTCCAAAACTCCATTGCAAAAAGACCTTTTTTGGTGCTGCGCTCTGGGAAAATTTTCAAAATTAGAGACAGAGTGCTGCGTTCCTGTGTGGTGATGGAGAAAATGTGCATTAAGCAAGTTTCTTGATGTATTTTAGAGCCTAAAATTCAATTTTTTTTCTATTTTTTTTTGGAAAATATATTTTGGAAGATGTTTTGTGCCTTGGACCTTACAAGGCCTCAAGGACAAGTTAGGATATTTGTTTTTGGCCAATAGGCTTCTAGATGCTCTAGTGAGATCTCTCCTATACTTATTTGTTATAGAAGGAATGAGTATGTATTATAAAGAGTTTGAATTTGATGTGTTATAGAGCAATACATGGTTTATGAGCTTGGAGAATATATTTGGTTTCATGAAGTGAATGAATGACTGGTGTGGCTTGATGTTGGAGAAGCTTGCTTGCAGGATTCCATAGCTTGGTGAATGGTGATGTTTTTCTAACTTTTTAGTGTTTTCTTGTCTTTATTTTGTTTTAGTCTACTTGTTTGTGATAGATCAGAAAAGTATAGGTTGAGATATGCTCATGGAAGCACCTCAAACCTCCTGCATGCTATAGCTTTTATGTTTTCTTCTTTTGGTTCATCTTAAGGAATTCTTGACTGCTCCTTAGGCCTACTAAACTTGTTCTTTGTTTCATGAATGATCAATATGTTAGCTTATAAATATGATTCATGGTATACCCTTCTTAATTAAAGTTTTTCAGAAACTCATTGTGAAGCTTTCTTATGGAATATTGATTGATTAGGATAATGCAAAGAGGCCTTGTTTCGATCTTTCCCTTTGCCCATGCTCATCAAATTGTTTCATAGTTCCCAATAGTTTGATATATGTTGTTTAGGAGTTCTCTCTCCATATATTGAATTTTTTGTTTATCTTATATGTTTTCTTAAAAAACTAAAGGTGGATTTCTAAAGTTAGGAGTTCTAATGCTTCTATGTACCACTGGATTTTTCATCTTGTATGTTTATTAGTTTGAGTATTGTTCATAGAGATTACTGGTTTGCCCTACCTCATGAGTCATTACTTTCAGATTATATACGATTAAGATCTCTTAGTTTCTTCCCAAACTTAATGTTCATTACACCTCATCATCACTTTAAGAATCCACTCACCTTGCTCAATCAGCCCTGAAATACACTCTGCTTCAGCATTTAGACACCTTAGAATTCATCTACCACCATAGCCCTATTGATTTTATATTCCCTCATTCCACCTATCCTACTTGATCACCCCAACCCAAAACAAAAAAACAAACTGTACTTAAATAACTTGCCTAAAATCAATCATCCGAAGCGAACAAGTTCACATCCTTCGCACAATAGAGAGAGCCCTCTCTGAGTCCAAGAAGGCTAGGTCCTAGGACTCCAAAGACTGGTTTGATGTTACCCTGTCATTTGGTTAGCCAATCTGCCAAATCATGGGACACTAACATAGCCTCTTCATTTGCCCTGCATTAACTAAAGAAATATCCAGTTTCTTGCGATGCCTCTCACAATATACTTCACTCCATCTTTGATCAAACGATATTTGTTCTCATGACGGTAAAATACCTCTTTCTTGTCATAAAAATATGGACTACCCAAGATAATCCCTGAAATTTCAAGTGGAACCATATCTAAATTGACTTCATCGACAAAGTTTGCAGTAATAGAAAAATTAAAAATACATTTCCTTGTAACCTATAAATTGGCATTGTTAACTATCCAACCCAAAGGGTATGGCTTATGATGTGGTATTTTTTCAAGGTTTAGTTTTTTGACTAAGTCTTCTGAAATCAGTTTTTCTTGTGACCCCATATCAAACAATGCATCAATCTTTGTATGATTAGAAATTACTCTAACATGGAATAATTCTATCCTTGTATCTTCATTTGGAGTGTTGTTGTGACTGTTTGAAGAACTAGAACTTGCTATAGCTTCCTTTCCTTTGTTAATCATGGCAACTATCTTGGTTTCATCTCCTGAATTGGATCCAAGATCTTTTTGTGTAGTGGCAGTCGTCTTTTGTTTCCCTTTGTTATTTGGTTTCTTTGGCATTAATTCGGGATGCAGTTTCCAACAGTGCGCTTCATCATGCCCATTTTTGGAACAATGTTTGCATGTAATTTTATCCCCTTATTTTTTAATACTTGCATTCTTCTTTCCCTTCCATTTTCCTCCCTTCTCTTTTCCCTTACCCTTGAATGGATTCTTCTTACTACTCTCTTTAGAAATATTTTTACCCCTTGCTTCAAGATGCGTGGCTTGCACACATGATTCAAATAAGTTATTTGGGTTAAACATAAGGATAGTGTGTTTTACATAGGAATGAAAAACTCCTATATATTTCAAGAGTGTATCTTGTGAATTTAAGTCTACTCCAAGTAATAAAGCCCTCTTCCTAAACTCTTGTGTATACTCTTGAACAGTTTGGCCTTTGACGTATCTAAAGTTTTTCCAACTCATCATTGATTTTTTCATATAGGCTAATGGATAAAACTCTCTTTTAGAGGAAGAAATGAATTTGACCCAAGAAATGGAAATATTACCATGGATTCGAATTTCCTCTTGTGTCTTTTCCTCCCACCAAACTAGTGTTTCTCCTTCTATCCTTAATGAAGCCAACTAGATTTTGATATCGTCTTCTTGTAGATTCTGAATTCTGTAGTATACTTCCAATTGACGAATCCAATTTTCTAGTCTCTCAGCATTAACTTCTCCATTGTATGTGGGAAGTTGAAACTTGATGTCCAACTTGAGTAACAAAGTCTTTCCTTTTGGGATCTTGGAATGAGTTTGGGTATGAGTTTTTGTGGTGGATGTGGAAGATGAAGATGTTGATGAGGATGATGAAGATGAGGATGGTGGAGAAGGAGGTGGATTTCCTCCACTACCTTTTGAACTCCTCTGTTCCTCCTTTTTACTGTTTGAAGATCCTTCTCTATGAGGGTGCTTTGAACCTTCTCCAATTTCATTTTCCATGAGAGCTTCATACATAACTCTCACCATCCTTTGCATTTCTTTGAATTCCCTCTTGACATCCTCTTCTTCAGAATGTTCATGAGTCTCTTCATAGCCTGAAATTTTGGTTGTAAATTCAAGCTCAATCTCTGCAGCTTGTACCTCTTCAATCACTTCAGCCTCTTGTGTAATTGGTTCCTATTCTATCTCAACTGATGGAGATGGAATATGCATTAGGGGAATTTTGAGGTCTAAAATGGGCCTCCTAAGAAAATTTACAACAAAAATAAACTTTACAAGAACCAATAGGATTCAAGATGATGATGTCAACCATGGGGGATGATTCACCATTTTTTAAGTAAAAGGGTAAAAATATTAAAAAATAATAAAATAATAGAACTACTTTTTCAACTTGTATTTTCAACTTATATCCCAACGTTTTTACTCAAATTTCAAGTGGGAGTACTCGTTGGATGCAAAATTTAATTCCTCATCCAAGGAGTACCCATGTTGCATACTTTTGATGGACTCTGCAACATGAAAAATGAGAAATACATAAAAAAAAAAAAGTTATTGCAATCATGTTTTTCATGTATTTCCTGTTTTTAGTGTATTAAGACCCATCGAAAGTATGCAACATGGGTACTCCTTGGATGAGGAATTAATTTTTTCATCCAACGAGTACTCCTGCTCGAAATTTGAGTAAAAAATTTGGGAGATAAGTTGAAAATATGAGTTGAAAAAGTAGTTTTTTCATTTTTACCTCTAAGATTTGATGATGTCATCAAATCTTGTTTTATTATTTCCACTATTATTTTATAATTTCCTTACGAGGCCCATTTTAGACCTCAAAATTCCCCTAATAAGGTGCTTCAAGTGTTTCCTTGAGTGGTCCTTTGGGTGAGGATGATGCCTTCTCAGCATCATTCCTTCTTGTCCTAACCTTAGGGCTAGCTATCAGTTGCTTCCCTTCTCCTCTCTACAATCTCAACGTTGTAAGCATCAGAAAATTTGCAACTATTAAAACCCTTCAAGTAAAACAAGCAAGCAACCTTGTGCTTTGATACCAACTTGATCTATAATGATTGTTTGTTATTGTCGTGCTAGTATCTATCAGACATAATTTTATCTTTGCTTAGTTTTACTTATTCTTCATAGGTTTGTTTATGAGCATGTGATTGTCAAATCAGTGCACTTGGTGAAATTATGTGTTTGTAATAAGATTAGAAAGAATATTTTTAAATGACTGAATAGAAGCAACTATAAACACAAAAAAACACACATAACAGAGCTTAACACACATAATTTTGATAAAGGAGTTCACCCCTCCTCGGCTACATCTCCTTGGTCCAAATTCATAGTGTGGGCCTTTGTATTAGCTTCAAGTGTGCTAAAAATTTTGTTACAAGCTTCTAATCCTCTTGTAACCTATTCCAATGAGTTTAAAAAATCATAATCTCCCAGAAATGACTATCTTTTTGTTGAATTTGGACTCTGGATGCTCTGGAAATAGCCCCAATACCTGGTGGCCCTGGCCTTCAAAAATATTCAAATGTACTAAAACACATGTAGATGACCTTTTCTACCTCTGAAACCTTCTTAATTGGGTTCCCAGCAATGAGTTATGACCAAAACTGTCTTTCCCCCAATTTCTCCACTAAATTTGGGGAGACTGCCAATTAATTTTCCAAATTTTGAAATTTTGCCTTAAATGGCACCACTGCTTTTTCTGTCGCCAGGTTAAACTGGGATTAGCTTAGATCTAACTCACACTTATATTAATGATAATCGGACTTTAATATGCAGTTAGCGCTAAGCGTTGTTTATAATAAATAACAGATTATCTTAAGATCAATTTGGATTATTAGTATTAAACGTGCACTAAGCATGCTTAACAAACCCGCCATTTCATTTTTCAGAGCCCTTGGTATTTGGCGATGGTTTCATGGGAGGGGGCTGGCCCCCTCCAGCCCCCAACTCCTGCACTGTGTTAATTCAAATAAACGTGACATCCTCTATGGTTAAGAACCATGAGATAGAGGAGCTGGTAAGAGGCGTGGGCGGTAGGCGAAAGGTCAGGGGTTCGATCCCGACCTCCCGCAATATATTTTGCTAAACGAGATATCTAACTGAACCCGCCAGAGTTGGAGCTGCCTTCAAGTTAGACCTCCGTCTAATTTAGTTGGTAGTTCCTCCATACTTAGTCAAATCCTGCTGGATGTGGGTTGAAACTATAGTTTAATGAAAATTATCAAACTATAATATATATATATATATATATATATATATATATATATATATATATATATATATATATATATATATATATATATGTTCAATTCACATTGCAACTTCAAGGCCATGGGGTGGGGAATGTGGCAGCCCCAGGCTGCTCCACGTGGCCTATCCCCATTGGTCCAAAATATTCAAATAAAACCAATATTTTCTGCACCATTAATAGAATAAAATTCACCTTTAGAATTAGGATAAAAAATATTCAATTCCTAGTCATCATCAGTGAATCCCACTGAAAAACTTGGCACATTTCCATTGAATGAATATGAAGAATATTATCTGAAAGTTGACTGTACCTGCCACATCATCCCTGTACCTGTTATGCTCCTTTTTTGCTTATTTTTGAAAATGAACAATAGACCATAACTCACTCATACAAACTCAAATTTTGATGAAACGAGTTGCGCTAGAATCCCGGTGACAAACTCTATCCATTCGTTCAAGTTCGAAGAAATTTTGTGCACTTTCAATTTTTAGCTAAAACCGAGCCTTAGATCACTTTTGACTTATGTTTTCTTTTAGGGAAAATTCCAGGATCTTCTTTTCAAACCAATCCTCAAGTTTAGGCTTTAATGGCTGCCAATGACCCCATGGCATAACCCAATCTCTCTCTCAAAATTCTCCCGGTCCCAACAACGAAACCATTTGTTGGTTTGAGGGGTCTTAACCCAAGTTCAGATTTGAGGTTAACCAACAAACCCCTATACTATTGGGCCTTTCGATAATGGCCTGCCTACACAGGTCAAGGTCTCACCCGAAGTAGTATGGGAGGGTGCTGGAACCAAGTTTCCCCACCCTAAGAGAGAGATATTTAATGAAGGGGGCACCTTTAGATCTAAACATGCCTGCGCTGAGAAAGCCCTAACCAGAAACCCTTAACAATATGCATAACAAAATAACTTGCGCAACCCGTAAATCATAAGGTAATCACTTAACAGGAGCAATATAACTCAGATATATGAATTCATTGTTCTTCTAATATTCTATTACAGGTACACACTTAATATATACTCAATAGTTACTATCGCATAGATAATATAGAAATAACAAGGAATTAACATGTAGTGCAACCCATAACAGAACATAGAGACATTCAAATATCAGCAAAACGTCTTTTCATTCATTAATACTTTAGATTATTCTTACTGACTCTTCTACATACCCGCGCACACAATCAACGGAATCTGCACACAACAGGACTGAGGGTCTCTGTGCACACAGCTAGTAGGAGCCCTTACCCAGACAAATCCACACAAAAGTATCACATATCCAATATCCTCATTCAGAATTATCCAAAACTTACTTCTAGACTCCATCTATTCATCTATTTATACTATTTTAGCTTGTGCTACTCTATGGTCCACAAACCGTGGTTTGCGGTCCCTTGGTCTACCCTTTGACCCATTACAATTCATTAGGGGCTTTGACCCACACCAAAGCCCCTGTTCCAGACTAAACTATTACAAAACATTACAAAAATATATCCAAAATTGCATTCAGGGGACCCCACTCCAACAGACATATAATGCTACACCTAAAACCCTAGGGATCTAGAACACATAGTGTCTCCACCAATTAAACACTACAAGCATCTAGAGTCCAAAATGTCTCCACCCATTATGCACTACAAGAATCCAAAGCCCACAATGTATCCACCTTCTAACCCCATAGGAATCCAGAGCACATAATGTCTCCACATATTAGGAACCATAGGAATCTAGATAATTTATGTCTTGTTGAACATCGCAAGAAATTCCAGAGTACACTTTGTCTCTACCTACTAAACATGAGTCCAGATCCCACCATGGCTCCACCGTATCAACACTATAATATTATCTTTACACCATGCTCCTCGACGTACTTCCATGCATGTGCATGCAATGTGTTTTATTTCCTTTTCTCTAGCTTGTTCTCTTGCACTGATATCATGTTTTCTATCTGCACTTCTAATAATGTCACATATTCATGTTCGTATCCATCACTAATTTTTGTATGCCTCTCTCGTATACCTTGCATATTGTATTCTTCCTATCTTCCCCTTGTATTTTTACTTCTACAACACGTCCACCAAGGAAAAGGACTATATGGGCTTTCATCCTGTACTGCAGGCTACCCATATTTTTTTTCAATGCTTTCACTAGCAAGGCCATAAATTCATCAGGGAGATATGTGGTGAAATAAATACAATGGCATGGGTTTACAACAAAATCATCATCCTTATATTTTTGAATATGTGTTTACTCTTCTAATCCATTCAATGTTTAAATTTCCACATTATTTACATGAATTACAATTCATAGTGACATTTACAAGAGGGGTATCAAAAAGGGTTGTCATAGACCCCACACCGTTAGAGGAACACTATCTATGGTGTTCTATACTTAGACACAACATTCAACAATGTTATATTCCTGAACACAAAATTTGATTGTGAGCTTTATATACACAACTATTTTTACATTTACTTACATAATAAACAAAAATGGGTAAGATACCTTCATTTGATCAACAAATTCCCAAGTGGCCTCACCTAGTCCAAAATGCTTCCACTACACCTTGACATGCTTTATTACTCCATTATAGAGCATGATATACCTTCGATATAGAATGTGTTGTGGTTCTAGATTGAATTCTCCCTTGGACTCCACCTATATCACATACCAATCAACAACACGATTATCATCATGTACACACTTTTTAAGTAAAGAAATATGGAAAACATCATGTACTCTCACTGTTAGTGGCAAGGCTAGTATATATGCCATTGGTCCCATTATTTTTAAGATCTAGAATGGTACACAAAACCTTTTTGCCAAATTACCATAAGTGTAGAGGCAATTTAATTACTTAAATTACTTTTCATAAATTATCAACCCAGGGGTCCGTGGACTTGCGAGGTAGACGTGCACCATATGTGCTAGAGATCGATTATCAATTTCGAAAGAAAAATCTTAATCTATTAAATGAAAAAATGACAATTGATATAAAAATAAATTTATTCTAGAAATTAGTGAATCACACCACACTTTCAGAATTAAAAAGAAAACTTAATCTAATGACAATAAATTAAATCTATGCTAATAGCATGAAATGAAATCTAATTTAGGAAAGTAGGAAATCTAATCTATCATGCTTGCAAGAATTGAAAATCACACCACTCATGAAATGAAATATATTCTAATGGTAATCAAGGAATTAATTCAAATCTATGAAATTCAAAACAACGCAATCTTAACTATACAAATGAAATGAAAGAAAAGTGAAACAATCAATCTTAACCTGCAAAAACACATAAATGAAGTGAGCATATGAAAGAAATAAAACTTAATCTATGAAAGCACATAAATCAAATTTAAACTAGACATAAATAAATGAAAATAATATGATTCATCTCACATTCATTAGATGTCCAATCCAAAGGACATGAAGATGGAAAGTTGAGAGGCTCCAAATGCAAGCATAATCAAATCAAAGTGAATATCACTCATGAGCATGGTGCTAAATCCAACTTCTTTATTCAAAACATGAAAATTTCTCAAACTTTACACATACCTTTGAGAGGAGAAGACTCTCCTATTTATACAAGAACATAAGAAGCTACCCTATTAATGGAAATCCACTATTTTCTCCCTAGATCCATAAAAATTTCTTATAGTTATAATCAAATAGCTAATGATGAGACACATATTCTCTTTGACCTTTATCCAAATCTCCTTCCATATCTTGAAGGAAATTCGAATTTGTGCAGTGGAGGACACATAAAGGTGCCTTAGAAGCTTCCAAATGACCTACACATGTCATCAAACTCAAGCCACATTTTGGTATAAGAAAATACATGTTATTTTTATAACTTTTAATCATAAATTCACTCTAAATACATGAAATTAAAAACTTTGGAAAATACAAATATGAACCCATATGGTAATGAAAGTGTAGGGTTATGTAATGACAAGGTGATGAAATGATGCAATAAAAATGAGAATGAAGGTGAAAGTATATGACATTTTGAAGACATTTTGGAAGCCCAACATAACCCCCAACTGAAGTTATTGCATGTCCTCATGCAATCTACTGCATTGATCATGATTGTTTTTCTCCTATATGAAATTTGGTTGATGTTGATTCTTCTTTATACTTTGCATAATCATTTAATAACTTTGTTCCTTTTGCAAAGTGTTCTTTTGAAAAACATTTGATTGCAACATATTACTTTGGTTGGTTCTTGTGTGAAAACCAAATTTTATTAGTATTGGTTATTGTGTAACAATAATTTTCTTATTTTTGTGTTACATAAAAATATTTTTCTTTTTTGAAATCACTTAATCAACCATATAATGTGCTCATTCTTCGTTCATCATTTGCAAAACATATAACTTTTTAAATCATAATGAAATTAGTACTTGTTTGGAAAAGTATGCTGGTTAGGATGACATGTGACATAAAAGGTGATGAAATATGAATGTGATATGAAGTATGAACACGAATTGGTATTCCCCCACCCCAACTAAAGGTATTTTTAATTTTTATGAAATGAGAAAGGGAATATGGTGAATAATTTTCCAAAAATTATAATTTCAGTATTGAAGGAATTATATGATAAAAATCTAGAAAAGAACATACCTTTACTTACCTAAGAAGTAGAAAAACTGTGCATATGTATAAAATTTGTGGTTACTGTTGGATCCTGGAATATAATGTAGAATTTCATCTGCTTCTTGGTTGCATAAATGGTGGATGAGGTCGTGAAAGTGGATTCTTTATTTTTGTTGTTAAATCTGTTATATTCGCTACAAAATTTTGAATTGATATAGTCTTTACCTGCTACAAAACCCGATGGTACAATTCTAGTCATGTGAATAAATGTGTTATTGTCGAGAATGAAGAGAAGTCATTGGATTACCAGCCATTAATGAATGCCGTTAACCAATGCGAGACAAAATCACCATTAATGTCAATGAGTGCCAAGGTACCTAAGTACATCTTGTGAAGTGAAAATAGATAAGCTGATATCGAGCCACTTGCAAGATCCAACAATCAAGGGACATTGATGTATTTCCATGACTGTCAACGAAAGAACTTGTCATTAAGGCATACAAGCCTCAAGGTATAGTAAAAAGGACTCGAGCCTTAAACCTAGATAATGTGCTGATGTCGATATGACAAGACTTGTTAGAAGGGAGGCCTTAATGAATCCTCCATCATCTAACGTGAGCTTAAAACACTAATTTTGAAGGAATATGGATGAAAAAAATTGCAGTGGATCAAGGTTTATTTGATAAAATGAAAATGGAAATGGATTGAATCATCTTTGTAGGGGAGTTGAATGGTTTTATTGCTAGGTTACATGTTAATGAAAGCGAGGTAGGAAAGTATAATGACTATGAAGGAAAATGAGATGAAGATTTAATTGATTGAATGGGTAGGAATGCAATTGTAAAACTCGTATCTGAAAGGCTTTCAATTGGTGTGATGGATCTGATTTGACAATATTTATCAAAAATAATGTGCTAATGCTTGGATATCTCATATTTTATGTTACTTTGATCATGTTATTTTTGAAAGAAATGTGGTCTTTGAGAGACACTGTTTTGCTTATGGTCATCTGTTTATCTTCCTGGAACATATAAAAACTTAGTACTTTGGTTTACCTATCATGTCTTGTTGGAAATTTATTCATTATTTTTTGTTTCTAATGCTGATGAAAACTCTCTCATCTCGTATATTTCATCGATATCTTTCCAATGACTATTGAATTGTGTCAAACAAACGTCGTACGAGAAAGTTATTGTCATTTGAAGTTTTAGAAAAATAGTGAAATTGGGGTGTATGAGTGCCACATGGCAGCACCAGGAAATGCCACATGGAAGCACTGGAAGGTGCCATGTGGCATACATGATGTTTTGGATGCTGACTTGGAAGAGTGAAATGGACTTCTGACTAGACTAGGTGACATGGCATCCAACTAGGCGATGACTGTGTAATATTGGCTAATGATACGTTGCCACGTGCAACAATCGAATGTCGTCATGTGGCAGCAAAAGGCCAACAAACAAAATTCAAGATTTTGGGAGAAGCTTCCAAGTGTCTAACAGCTCTAGGGTACTTGTCAATCAATTTCATGCCACCAAAATATTCAATTTTTATTTGAACTCGTCCTCTTGCCAAAAGAAATGGATCTCACAACCAATTTTTTTGTATAAAAATTGTGAAAATATTGATTACAAAACTCAATTTATTTTATTTTATTTTATTTTATTTCTTTTGTTGCAAGTTGAAATCAAGGAGCAAATTTTCTAACTTCTCTCTATGCAAATTCTGGACTAGTTTATTTTCTTTGAGGAAGCATTTTTAAATAGGCATTTTTTTTTAATCCGTTGTCACAAAAATTTCTGAGAAAATAAATGATTTTAAATCAACGATATCTCCCTCATTCGGGCTCTAATTTGACTGATTTTTTTTTTGAATTTGGGTGATTTTTCACAAAGAATTCAATTTTGAATTTTTTTTTGCAAAATTTCCACCAAAATTTTAATATATGATCTACAAGCTCACCACCCAAAAAAAAAATGAAAAAGAATTTATTGTAACAAATTATAAAAAAAAATATTTGACAATTAGAGATCAAATTTTTTTTTTTAGAATCAATGATAAATTTAGATCTCTTAGTTATTTTTATTGAAAATTTTTAAAACTGACTTGGTTCAATTTTATTTTCCGATCTTCCAAATTGCAGGGAGCGCAAGAAGAGAGCACACTGAAAAGTTTTGTCAAATTTTTTATACATTTGAAATTTGGAATTAAAGTAAGAAGAATTGATTGTAAGCCTCAAATTTTAGCTTTCTAAACTCCACTTGTTTTCCTTCTTCACAAATATCCCTTTGATTGTAGATCTTCTTGCCAATGGTTAGTGAATGAGGTGGCTCTTACTGCGTCACTGAAAATTGAATAAAAATTCGAAAACTAACTATTTCTAAGCTTGGTTTTATTTATAATTATGAAAATTGATTAAGATTCAAAATGCATCAAAATGATTTTTTATTTTATTTTATTTATTTATTTTTACTTTTTATTAATTTTTAATTTTTAATTTCTTTTATAATTTTTTTTTATTGAAATAATATATATATATATATATATATATATATATATATATATATATCAAAATGATTTCTAACTTAAATTTGAACTGTGCAGGAAAAATTAAAATTGAAATTGCTTAAAAATAAAATGAAATTGCATAAAAAATTAATTTGAAAAATTGCATGAATTTGAAATTAAAAATGAAATTGAAAAACGAAATGGAATTCTAATTTAAAAAATTGAAATGAAACAAAAAATTTAAACAAAAAGGAATTCGAAATCAAAATTTCATTCCTATGTACACCTCCCCGGCAACGACGCCCAAATGTAGAGGTAATTTAATTACGTAAATTAATTTTCATAATTTATTAACCCGAGGGTCCGTCGACTTGCGAGGCACACATGCACCATATGTGCTAGAGATCGATTTCCAATTTCGAAAAAAAAATCTTAATCTATTAAATGAAAAAATGACAATTGATATAAAAATAAATCTACTGTAGAAAACAATAAATCACACCACACTTCGGAATTAAAAATCAAACTTAATCTAATGATAAGAAAGTAAATCTATGCTAATGACATGAAATGAAAGCCAATTTAGGAAAATAAGAAATCTAATCTATAATGCTTGCAAGAATTGAAAAGCACACCACTCATGAGATGAAACATATTCTAATGGTAATCAAGGAATTAATTCAAATCTATGAGATTCAAAGCAATGAAATCTTAACTATACAAATGAAATGAAATAAAAGTGAAACAATCAATCTTAACCTGCAAAAACACATAAATTAAATGAGCATATGAAAGGAATAAAAATTAATCTATGAAAGCACATATGAAACCAACTCCAAAAATAGAAGAAAACAGAGATCAACGCCTTAGAAATCAGCCTCTTCGAGGGGGCAACCTCCAATGCATTACATAAATGAACAATTCTTGGATGATACAAATTCATACCAAAACCTCCTTCTATATATAGGAGTCCATGGGGCCACAATGTAATCCTAACTGACCTAACAATAATAATGTAAGGGCACAATAATAACAATATTGGGGTTACAGGGGTACAACAATAACAATAAAGGGGCCACACTAATAACAATAAGGGACTAAAATAGTAATATAGGGACCTAACATGCCCCTGTCCTTCAAAAAATTGTTTTCCTCTACGCTTGAGTAGATCTGGGTGCTTTTGTATAAATTTCTCATCCTCCCATGTAAAATCTTCAGTGGGAAAGTTCTTTCACTTGATGAGATACTCTGAAATTGATTGATTTCGTAGCTGTCGAGTTCTTGTTTCTATGACCGCTTCAGGTTCCAATATGATTTTTCCTTCCTCATCAACTTATGGAAATATTGTTTGAACTAGAATATTTTCACCTATAACCTTCTTTAAGCATGAAACATGGAAATCTGGATGCACTCGCGAAGAAGCAGGAAGCTCCAATTTGTATGCCATAGTACCAATATTTTGCAACACCTTGTAAGGACCATAGTACTTTGGCGATAATTTATTATCCCTTTTAGCTTGCTTGAAGAACATTTTTTTGTATGGTTGTAGCCATAAAAATACCCAGTCTCTTACATCAAAACTTCTCTCACTGCGATGTTGATCTACCTGTTGTTTCATTTGATTTTCTGCCAAATTTAGGTTATACTTTAAGAGTTGGAGAACTTCTTGTTGATACTCGATGTGATCTTCCACTGCTTGAACCTTAGAATTTTCTCTTAAATATGATGTGATGGATGGTGGATGATATCCATAAAGTGCCATAAATGGGGTCATTTTTGCTGCAGTATGGAAGGAAGTGTTATACCACCATTCAGCGAGAGGTAACCATTTGACTCATTGTGTTTGTTTATCAAATACGAAACAATGAAGATATCCTTCCAAACATTTATTCACTATCTCGTTTTGACAATCGAATTGAGGATGATAAGATGAGCTATGAACTAATTGAATACCCAAACAAGAAAATAAATCTGTCCAAAAATTTCCAGTAAAAATGGGATCTCTGTCGCTCACAATAATCTTTGGGTTTCCATGTAGCTTTTGAATTATGTCCATAAATATAGTAGAAACTGTACTTGCTTTAAATGGATGAGATAATGCAAAAAAGTGTGCATACTTGGTAAGTCTATCAACTACCACCATGATGACAATATTTCCTTCTGACTTAGGTAAACTTGTGATAAAATCCATTGAAATCTCCTCCCAATGTTGACTTGGAATGGATAAAGGTTGTAGAAGACCGAGGGTCTTAATTGTCTCAAATTTATTTTTCTGGCAAACCAAACATTCCGCCAAAAACTTTTGAATATCAGATTTAAGGCAATGCCAAAAAAAATATTTCTTCACCCTGTGGTAAGTTTTTAAAAATCCTAAGTGTCCTCCTAAAGGAGAAGTGTGCAATTCCAAAAGAATATTTTGTTTTAGTTTGGAGTTCTTACAAAGATATAAGTGATCTTTGTACCATAAGGAATCCTTTTTCCAAATAAATGTATCAGATGTACTAGGATCTTGCTGCAACTTTTGAATGGGTGTCCACACTTCTTCGTCCTTCTTCCATTCATCCCTTGCTTCGGTTATCCAATCTGGTTGGATAATAAAAATGGCACAAAGCAATGCTTCCACCTCTTCATTCTTTCTTGAGAGTGCATCTGCAACAATGTTTAGCTTCCCGTTTTTGTAGATTATTTCAAAGTCATAACACAACATCTTTATGACCCATTTTTTCTTCTCTTTTGAAGATAGTCTTTGTTCCAAAAAGTGTTTAAGACTATCATGATCAGTTTTTACATTGAAGTGTATTCCCATTTTTTAAGGTTTCCATTTCTTTGGTGCATGTAGTATTGCTAACGTTTCCTTCTCATAAATAGCTTTCTATAAATATTTTCCTTTGATTGGACAACTTTCAAAAGCAATGGGTCTTCCTTCTTGCATTAAAACAAGACCAATTCCATTTCCTGAGGCATCACATTCCACAATAAAGGTTTTTGTGAAGTATGGTGTAGCTAAGATCAGTGCTAGGAACATTGCCTCTTTAAGATGTTCAAAGGCCTTAGTTTCTTTAAGAGTCCATGAAAATGCATCTTTCTTCAATAATTTTGTTAGAGGTGCTTCTATTCTCCCATAATTCTTAACAAACTTGCGATAATACCCTGTTAACCCAAGAAATCCTCGCAACTGCTTTATGGTTGCGGGGACTTTCCATTCCTAAATGGATTTAATTTTGTTAGGGTCTACCTTAACACCCTCGTGAAATACAATATAACCCAGATATTCCACCTCTTGTATTCCAAAGAAACATTTGGATGTTTTTGCATATAATTGTTTCTCCTGCAATAGTTTGAGCACCCTGTCAACATGTTGAACATGATCCTTCCAAGACCTCCTGTAGATTAGTATATCATCAAAACATACTAGCACCATTTTTCTAAGGAAGGCTTTGAAAATGGAATTCATCAACCCTTGAAATGTAGAAGGTGCATTGGTAAGGCCAAAATGCATGACCAAAAATTCCTAATGACCCTCATGAGTTCGAAATGTTGTTTTCGAAATATCTTCAGTCTTCATTCTAATTTGATGATATCTTGAACGAAGATCCAACTTGGTAAAATAAATTGCTCCATGTAATTCATCCAATAATTCATCAATCACAGGAATGGGAAATTTATTTTTAATGGTGAGGTTATTGAGCTCCCTATAATCTGGACACATGCACCATGATCCATACTTCTTGTGCACCAATACTGTTGGAGAAAAGAAAGAAATTTGACTAGGTTTAATTTTACCAGCCTCTAACATTTCGGAAATCATACGTTCAATTTCGCTCTTTTGGACATAAGGATATCTATAAGGCCTGATGTTTGGAGGAACACTTCCTGGAATTGAATGAATAGCATGATCATGAATAGGTGGAGTCCTTTGGGAGTTTCAAACACCTTGGAATGATTGTCCAAGACTTTTTGGAGATCTGAAGAAATAGATGATTTCGATGTTGGAACTTCTAGTGAGAATAATTGTGCAATTACGTCTCATTGTTCTGTATTCAGAAGCTTTGTCATGAAATTAGAGCTTATTATCTTTCTTGGCTTCCCTACGATACCCCGTAATTCAACTTCCTTTCCTTCTGAAGAAAATTTCAAGAAAAGTTCTTGAAAATTAAAAGATATCGTCCCCAAAGATTGTAACCATTGTACTCCTAGTACAAAATCAACGCCTCCCATTGTAATGGAAAACATTGGACTATTCAATACATATTCCCCCATGGTTAGCTTCATATTATGGTCTTTTCCAGAGCAATTTATAGTTCCTCCATTTGCAACCATCACTTGATATTTTGGTGTTGGGTATAGGAAACAATTCAATTCCTTGGCTACCTTACAATGAATAAAATTATGGGTACTACCCGAATCAATCAACACTATTACCTTTTTCTTCTTGATATGTCCTTCTATCTTGAGATTTTGAGGAGTGGTAATTCCCGCCAATGCATTACACGATATGGTCAGACTCATTTCTTCCTCTTTTAGGGTTGGTTCCTGGTGTATATCCTCTTCTTTTGAAGATTCTTGTTCATTTTCTTCTTCCTCTTCACAATATATGTAAAATAATTTCTTCTCAGCACACTTATGAACTTTAGTGTATTTTCTATCACAACTGTAGCAAAGCCCTTTTTCTCTTTTTTTCTTCCAATTTTTGTGGTGTCAACCTTGTAGGTTGTGGAAATATAGGAGTAGCAACACTTCCCTCTTTATAGAAGTGAGTGGTAGGCTTCCTTGTCGCCATAATTTTACATTCAATTTTTCTTGCCAACCTGAATGCCTTCTCCAATGAATCAGGTTCCAAAACGCGAACTTCATGTTGGATGTTATCATTTAAAGTACCTATGAAGAGATCAATCCTGTGTTCCTCTGGAATATCAGTTACCCTTATATTCAATTTTTGGAAGTCCTCAATGTGCTCCCCCACTAAACCCTTTTGTTTGAGATTTATCAATTTTCTAAAGAAGGTGTTGCTCTTTGTATCCTCATAATGTGCTATCATTTCCTCCGTAAAAATTGACCAAGTGACAATTTTTTTACGGGAGCAAAGCCATCGATACCATACAAATGTATTTTGTTCTAAATGTAAAGTTGCAATGCATACCTTTTGTGTGTTTTGCACATTATTAAGATCAAAATATTGCTCCATCTGTAGTATCCATGTTACGGGATCCTTGCCATCAAACTTCCTCATATCCATCTTTGGAATATGGTGGTTCTTCCATCCAAAATTAGAGTTTATGAAATCACGATTAACATTTATTTTGTTCTCATCATGAGTTTCCTCTACTATCTTTTTGCCATTAGGAAACATTTCTTGTATCAACTTTGTCAAACCTTCCATGTCTGCTTTTAGATCATTCTTCATGTTTTCCATGTTGTCTTTCATTTTTTCATTGATCTTAGCTTCCATGTCATCCATCTTAGATTCCACGCCATCTATCTTAGATTCCACGCCTTTCTTCAAAAAATCCATTTCATTTTTTGTTGCTCTTTGCGAGAGCGAAATTTGGTGCACTTGCTCTTGTAATTTTGATATGTCATGTTGCAATTCTTCATCTTCATGAGTCATAGTAGAGCCTTATAAAGGCTTAATGGGTGTTGAATCATTTTTAGGGGGAATTTTATAACTGAATACTAATATCTATTCTACAATATTCCCTTGGAATCAATTCAAACTGATTTTTCACACAAGACTTATGCAATTCGAAAAAAATACACACATTTTTATTGATTTTGAGGATATCAATATTGAAATTGAATTATCTCTGTTATTTTAGATCTTCAATATCTGAAATTTGGCCCTATAGTATCCCTCTGAAGCTTCTTTAAATTGCTACAGGTCTCACTTGATTTGGATTCTTCAAGACAAAGTTATGCTCACTCTCCCACAATGACCTAAATATGGACTGGTTCAGTAGAGCGACCTTGTATGGCATGCCATGTGTCACTGTTTCCTCCTTATACTTTGACATTAACACAAAGGAAACTAAAATCCATTTACTTGCAGCAACTTTGTATAGAATTCCAATCCAATGCTCAGAAAGAGAGTTATGACGATTTTCCCACTGTCACCTCTTTGAGATGAAATCCGGGAGCTTGAAAAATACCTAACTTCCATAGACCCTATCTCCGAAAATATTTTGAATCAAGCTCTAAAATTTTTCCATGAAATTCCTCAGGATTGTGGCTTTGCTCTGTAAACATTTCAACTTTGAAACCCTCGTAGAAATAAATTTATAGCGAAAATTCTACGATGACCTATTTAGGTTAAATTCAGGAGCCTGCAAAAATCCCTAACTCACACAGATCATATCTCTGAAAATATTGCGAACCAAGATCTGAAATGTTTCCATGAAATTCCTCAGGATTTCGGCTTCACTTTGTAACAATTTCAGCTTCTGAACCTTCTTATAAGAAAAGTTATAGTGAAAATTCCACAATGACCTATTTAGAGCAGCGAAACCCTATAATCCAAAGCTTTGATACCACATGTTATGAAACCAGCTCCAAAAATATAAGAAAAGAGAGATCAATGCCTTAGAAATCAGCGTCTTCGAGGGGGAAACCTCCAATACATTAAATAAATGAACAATTCCTGGATGATATAAATGACAAAAACCTCCTTCTATATATATGAGTCCATGGGGCCACAATATAATCCTAGCCAACCTAATAATAATAATGTAAGGGCATAATAATAACAATATTGGGGTTACAGGGGTACAATACTAACAATAAGGGGGCTACACTAATAACAATAAGGGAATAAACTAGTAATATAGGGACCTAACACACATAAATGAAATTTAAACTAGACATAAGAAATGAAAATAATATGATGCATCTCACATTCATTAGATAGTCAATCCAAAGGACATGAGGATGGAAAGTTGAGAGGCTCCAAATGCAAGCATAACCAAATCAAAGTGAATATCACTCATGAGCATGGTGCCAAATCCAAATTCTTTATTCGAAACATGAACATTTCTCAAACTTTACACATGTCTTTGAGAGGACAAGGCTCTCCTATTTATACAAGAACATAAGAAACTACTCTATTAATGGAGATCCACTATTTTCTCTCTAGATCCATAAAAATATCATATAGTTATAACCAAATAGCTAATGATGAGACACATATCATCTTTGACCTTTATCCAAATCTCATTCCATATCTTGATGGAAATTCGAATTTGTGCATTGGAGGCCACATAAGGGTGCCTTTGAAGCTTCCAAATGACCTACACATGTCATCAAACTCAAGCCACTTTTAGATATAAGAAAATACATGTTATTTTTCTAAGTTTTAAACATAAATTCACTCTAAATACATGAAATTAATAACTTTGGAAAATAAAAATATCAACTCATATGGTAATGAAAGTGTAGGATTATGTAATGACAAGGTGATGAAATGAGGCAATAAAAATGAGAATGAAGGTGAAAGTGTATGCCATTTTGAAGACGTTTTGGAGGCTAAAAAATAAGACCTTATTCTCAGTTAACTTTTCCTTGGTTTGATGTGGAGATAAACATGTTCCCCCTATTAGAATTCCTTGTGGATTTTCAAATTATTTTCGTAGTTCCTTTATCTGTCGTGAGATATTTTCAATTTATTCCTTATAACAATTACTTATTGTTCCATTTCCTTTAGCAATTCAGTTCTAGGAAGTATCTTATTCACTGGATCATTCCATTTGATGGGTGTACTACATTTTTTTCATACAAATCCTTAAAAGGAACCATATTCAATGATTCTTGATACCCATTGTTGTAAGAAAATTTACCAAAGATAGAAAATCTTCGCATCTCTTGGGTTGATGCAAGACATACATTCTTGGCATGTCTTCCAGCACCTTGTTTACTCTTTCAGTCTGTCCATCCATTTGAGGATAATACACCATAATAAATACTATTTCTATTCCAAAATCAAAAAACAATTTCATCCAAATCTTTGAGGTGAACTTGACATCCCCATCTGAGATGATATTCTTTGGAACGCCATACAATCTAAATATTTCTTTCATGAAAATTTGAGCAATATTAATTGCCTAATGGGTAGAGTTAATAGCTATAGAATGAGTTTCTTTACTCAACTTTTCCACCACCACCATTATGGCATCATGTTGTCTATATTTCCTTTGTAATCTAGTGATGAAGTCCATTGAAATTCCTTCCCACTTCCATTCATGAATGGGGATTGGTTTTAACAATATTCTTGGATGTCCACACTCTACTTTCACTTGTTGATACTCCAAGCACCTAGAATTATACTCATAAACATAATTTTTCATGCTCTAGCAATAATATATCATTTTCATAGATGTTATCATTTTTGGAAAACCTAGATGAACTAAATAATGTATTTTATGAAACTTTTCATAGATGAGCTTCTTCAAGATACCCATACAAGGTATATACCATCTACCTTTGAATTTCAACATACCATCATTTTTGAGTGAGTAAGTATTACTCAATTCTCCTTCTGGCCCTTACTACAAGAGTTCCTTCACTTGTTGGTAATGCTCATCCTAATGCATTTCCTCATTTTTCCTTTCTTTGATGTCAAATTTATAAGGTATTGATGGTTTCCACATGATCCAATTGTAGCCTCCTTGTAAGTGCATATGCTACTTTATTCTCTTTTCCTTTGATATATTTTATCTCAAAATCAAATTCATCGTTCAAGGCTAGCCATCTTGCTTGTTTTAATTTCAACTTGGGTTGGTCAAATAGATACCTTAACCCTCCATGATCTAACATTAAGACAAAATTCCTTCCAAGCAAGTAGAGCCTCCACATTTTTAATGCATGCACTATTATTGCTAACTCCAAATCATGAGTGACATAATTTCACTCATGCTCATTCAACTCCCTTGATTCGTATCAAACTACATGTACTTCTTGCATTAGGACTCCATCGAGTACCTCTTTACAGGCATCAATGAAAACCACAAAATATTTATCCAGGTTTTTTATTCCCAATATTAGTGCATTTGTGAAAAAATGTTTTAATCGTTCAAAAATGGCTGCACATTCTGGTGTCCATTGGAATTTAACTCCTTTCTCTGCAATGTTGTGATTGGATTCCCAATATTTGAAAAGTTTTGAATGAACCTCTAATAATACTCATCCAATCCCATAAAGGATCTTACTTTTCCACATTTTGAGGAGTAGGACACTCCATGTTTGCTTTGATCTTCTCAGGATCTAGTGCTACTCCTTCCTTCGAAACAATGTGTCCCATGTACTAAACTTGTGGTTGAAATAAATCACATTTTTTGAATTTTTCATAATTTTTTTGCTCTCTTGGAAATTCTAAAACAAATACGAAATTTTCTTCATGTTCTTCCTTGATTTTAGAATAAACCAAAATGTCATCTACATAGACCAACACAAACTTTTCAAAATATGGACTGAGAACATTGTTCATAAAACAAATAAGTGTTGATGAAGCATTGGTGAGTCCAAATAGCACCACCACAAATTCATAATTCCCATACCTATTTCTAAAGGCTATCTTGTGGATGTCTTCTCCTTAATTTGTACCTAATGGTCCTTGGACCTCAAGTCTATCTTTAAAAATATTGCACCTCCTCTCAACTAATCAAGAAAGTCATCAATAATAGGAAAAGTATATTTTTTCTTGACTATGGATTTATTTGACTATCATTATTCAATGCATAGTCTTAGTGTTTCATGTATCATTCTTTTTCTTCACAAATAATACTATAGCTCCCTGGGGCAACAGACTGTGTCTGATGTATCCCTTTTCCAACATTTCCTTTAATTTTAATTTCAGTTTCACCAACTTTGGTGTGCTCATATGATACAAAGCTTTTGACATTGGTGTCGATCCTTGTAGTAATTCAAATGAGAAATCCATTTCTCTTCTTGGTGTAAATCTTGGGATTTTCTCAGGAAACACATCGCCAAACTATTTTAGAATCAAACACTCTTCAATCATATCACTATTAATTTTCGATTCACTAGAGACTTTGACAACATACAATTCACACCCCTTCCAACTACACCTCTTCATTTGTAGATGATATTTTCTAAATAGTAATGGGATTATTTGCTCCCTGCTTTGTAGGCTCTCCCCTTCATCATTAAGACATTCTATCGACTTGTTGTAGTAATCAATTTTACTCTTGTGACCCACTATCCAATCCATGTAAAATAATACATCATAAGAACCCAATGGTAATAGATTCAAATATGTTCATGTAGGCATGTCCTTTATTATCACTGGACATGATCTCACCACATCTTCAACTCACCTCTTAGTTCCCATCGCTAGCTAAACTAACCACAAATTTTCATCGTCTATATTTTGCAATGCACATTTTTTTGCAACTTTTGGTCTAACATAACTAAAATTAAAACTTGGTTCAATCAAAATCGAAACAAGTTGGTTATTGACCTTTATCTCCATATTAATTACCAAGGCTTGATGATCAACTTTCCTATTGTCCAACATGACAGATATTTGTGGCACATTCTGAGCCACATCATTCTTTATCTCCGCTTCTTCTACATGTACAACATTGGGGCGTTTTTTTGTCACCATGGAAAATTTGTATGCTTGTGGTTTTCTCCACAAGTCCAACACTATATAGGTTCTCTATTGAACCTGTATACTCTCTCTTCTACAAAGTTAGAGAATAAGTCACTATTAGTAATAGTGGATTTTTAATTAGACTCTCCCTTAACAGGAGTGGTGAACTTCACTTTCCTTCCTCTTGGATGATGTCCTGAAACTATTTATCTTTTTCTTCTAAAACTAGGCTTGCCTCTTTCTTTCAGTTCATTTACTCAGTCTTATGCTTGGACTATTCATAACAGTATCTCATTTTCCAAATGGTGCCCTCCAATGTATTTGGCTCATCAAACTATATCCCCTCCTTGAACTTATATGGAAAACCACTAAGATACCTTTTCATTTTCACCTTCTCATCCTTGATATAAGGAACGTACCTCAACAGCTCCAAGAATATGTCAATGTACTCATCAATTGTTAATTACCATAATTTGTGCTCATAGAACTCATTAACCTTTTTTTCATAGTACCTTTCAGATAGGCACTTCTCAAGGAAGTAATCTTAAATCTCCTCCAAGATAAATCTTTCTCTCGGATTTTATTGACATTACTCCAATCTTCTAACCAAATATCATATTTACCCTTCAAGCTGAAAATGACCACTCTTGCCTTCATATTCTCAAAGTAATCATGTACTTAGAAGTAATTATTCATCCTTAGTAGCCATGCCTTTGCTTCCTCAATCTTCTTCACCTCTCCATCAAATGTAGGAGGTTTTTCCTTCTTAAATTATTATGGAATCAAATCTCTCTCTTTCTTTTCTACTAGAATTATCTCTTTGTTGCAACACTAGACAATTACTCATGACTTCATGTTCTTCTCTCTAGACTACTTTCTGGAGATATACTTCTCATTGTATCTTCACTTGTCTTTTTATTTATTTTTGTAGGTCTACTATCTTCTACACCATCAATCCTCAATTCATATTTTCCAAGTCCTAATAGACTCTTCTTGTACTTATACTTTTCTAGATAGTTGGCACCTAGCTCATGTTTCTTTTGTCTTTGAAAATTTGAAGGGCTCTATAGTATAAATGCGTTCTCTTATGCCTACTTCTCCTAAGTTGTAATGATCTTCTCACTGTTAGCCTTGAAACTTATTATATCAAATCCTAAACTTCTAAGGGTTTCCATCCAATTAGAGGAGCCTTCATCTCTCATCTTTTCCATGAACTCTTCCTCATGATCATGCTTGGATATATAAGTGTTGTATTGGACAATTTTGTTGCTAATACCTTTATCTTCTTACTATTCCTTGGTGTATTCTTATGTGTTTTTACATACTCATAACTATTTGCCAACCAAAATACAAATAACTTAATTACCCATCACCTTGGATTATCTACAATAAGCATGATGATGTTAGGTTGTCTAATGTAGAAATTATACAACAAGCATGTATATCATGGATTCAATCTGATATAACAATGTACTAAAGTTAAATACTTAATTTCTTCTACAAATCAATTGCGGAATTAAAAACATAATCGCCAATCACATGAAGCAAAGAAGAATCAATCAAACCACAACACAGATAATTTCTTGAGGAAAGCTTGATGCTCAAAACCCCTCTATCATATATTTTATATTCCACAAGGAATCACGAAACAATTACAATGCAATTCTTATCACAAGAATCTCCTACAATCTTCCTATCATCTCACACTGATCCAGAAAAAATCGGGCCAATACTCAACCAATTCTCAGCCTATCTTCAGCCTGCATTGTTCACGCAATCCCTGATGAATGAAATCCCTATTCTTTAGGAATTTTAGCCTCCTTCAACTTTGTTGAGTATCATGGGCATCCTGTGGTGTTTTAACTGCATCTGGGCAACCTGCTAATATCACAATTGATAGTTGAATTCCCTTTCACCTTTGTCTCAACTGGTTCTCCACTGGAACTGACATGCATGCAACTAACAATAGTAAATCATCAGTTGCATGTGCGAACAACACTAGAGAAGTGTTGTATGAAATATTTTCATGTGCAAACAACACTAGAGAAGTGTTGCATGCAAGAGTTTCATGTTTCATGCAAGAGGTGCATGTGCGCATGTGACATCTCTACTGGACTCTCTGCACTGCTGACATATGCATCCATGCACTCTGCACTGCTACCAACTCTGATCTGCGCTCCAGTATCCAACACCTATCACTCTGATTTTTGTCTTTCTGACATCAGACTGCATCAATCTAACTGATCCTTCCTGCTATTGTTGTATTGTGGGCTCCTCGTAGCCAGGTTCGATCCATGAGACACACCATCTCAATGAATCCTGCCCAAATTTCTTCTTGGGATTGATTCTACACATCGCCCCACCTCTCACCTGGAGGTATAGCTGCATGTACTCCCTAAGCACTTCTGGCTCGAAATTTCCCCCTCCTGGAGGTCTCTGATTGAGTGGACTCTTCCACTCAGTCTCCTCTCTTCATCTCCAATTATGGTTGCTCCACAAACTTTTGAGACTGCTTCTAAGGCTGCATGTTGAGAGGCTCTCTCTCAACCACCAAGGCACTATCCTCTGCTTTTCTTCTCAAATATTTTCATGCATATTTTACCTCAAATGCATGTAGGTTCTTGACTCGTGCACATTGTAATTGTCTCATCGTTGCAAAAGTTTCTAAAAAAAAAGAGCTGATTTTAAATTGACGATATCTCCCTCACACGAGCTCCGATTCAACCGAGTTTTTTTTCAATTTGGGTATTTGTTTGCAAGGAATCCAAATATGCTATTTTTTTTGAAAATTTTGCATCATAATTTTCATATATTCTCTACAAACTTGCGCGCCCAAATAATTCCACCTCTAATACAAATAGAAAATCTCTAACACAGCTTTGATACCATGTATAAATTTTAAAACAAGCATGTATATCATGGATTCAATCCGATCTAAAAATGTACTAAAGTTAAATATTGAATCAATTCTACAAATCAATTGCGGAATTAAAACACAATCGCGAATCACATGAAGCAAAGAAGAATCTATCAAACCACAACAAAGATAATTTCCCAAGGAAAGCTTGCTACTCAAAACCCCTCTAACATATATTTTATATTCCACAAGGATTCATGAAACAAATACAATGCAATTCTTATCACAAGAATATCCTACAATCTACCTATCATCTCACACTAATCCAGACAAAAATGGGCCAATACTCAGTCAATTCTCAGTGTGTCTTCAACCTACCTTGCTCACGTAATACATGATGAATGCAATCGCTATTCTTTAGGAATTTCAGCCTTCCTCAACTGCGCTGAGTATCATGGGAATCATGTGGTGTTTTAACTGCATCTGGGCAACCTAATAATATCACAATTGATAGTTAACTTCCCTTTCACCTTTATCTCAATTGGGTCTCCACTGAAACTAACATGTATGCAACTAATAATAGTAAATCATCAATTGCATGTTGTATCACTGATTTTGAATTAAATATGATTTAATTCACTTGATCTATCACTAGTGCAACAAACAATTACAACTAGTTCAACTGACTTTAACTCACCTAACTACGTTAACTGATTACTTATGCATTAAAATCATGCGCTTAGCTGCAACTTGAACTCTAAAACACATAGAATCACTCTACATGCCCCACCAACTACCCTCAACTCGAAATTCATGAGCTAACTAAGTTTATCACACTCAGTTAACTATCGCAAGTGATCATGAGATAGGATTACATTTTATTGTCCAATTTAATCAAGAGATAATTAAATTTGACACATGTGAAAATGTGAAGTTGGGTTACACTTTTTTCCCTTTTTGAGAAAAAAATATCATTTTTTTTCTGTTCTTTAACTTTTGGCAAGCCAAAACAATTTTTGCATTTAGAATTTCATTTTACGATAAAAATAAAACTTGTCAGAAATTTTATTAGCTTTTTATTACTTTATTTTTGGAAATTTTTAATACACATTTGATATGTCAACTTAACATTTCTTTGAGTGTGTGTTATTTAAAAAGCAAAGGATTCATAAAAAGTCATGTTCAAAGGCATTGGTGTATTCTTTGAAAAATTTGTGTTTTTGGGAAAAAAATGTGTTACAACAATCTAGACAGAGTCTACTTTGATTTCGTTATATTTACGAAACCAATTGATGGATATCATAATTACTAGAATTTTTTGAACTAATCCAATATGAAAAAATTGCATAGTATGAATATGTTTTGGCTTGCACAAAATTTCTCAACATATTAGTTATAAACTAAAAATCTAAAAACTACCCATTACAGACGACAGACCAAAGTAATGCACCATAAAATTTTCAAGTTTTTTTACAGTGTATTTTGGAAGATACAAAATTTTGATTTCACTGAATCCTAATGACCTTCAGAAATTGTTTGCACCCATTTTATTACAAAATTAATTAAAAGTAGTAAATATTTATGAAATTCCATAAAAGTTATATTTCCTTAAATTAGATTGAATTCTGCAAATGCTTGTCTTAGTTCCGATAGTTAATTAAGAAAGTTTCATGGAGTTTAATCATTCCAAAGCTGAAGAAATGTGTTCAGAGCCGAGCTATTGCATAGTTGCAGACGTGTTAGTTTAAAAGTTCGGTCAAATAGTTTTTTCCCTGACGACCTATTAATTCTAATGACACAAAAGTTCAGCTGAAGTTTTTACAGAAGTTCGGCTGAACTTTTAATCGTATATACGTCGGCCAAAAAATTCAATGAAGCCCCTCCAAAAAAACATTTTGCGGCTATATAAATAGCAGAAAACATAATCATTATTTTCACATAATTTTGCTTCTTCATTTGGGCTGATTTTGCAAAGGACGTTTTTTGGGCTTAGTTTTCAAATGACTCTTTTTAGGCTTAATATTCAAAGGACATTTTTTATAGGTATTTTTTTAAGTGATCTTTTTTTAGAGGCTTTTTGGGCTTAATTTTCGAAGGACATTTTTTGGAGGTATTTTGTTTTTAGAGACATTTTTTAGAGGTTTTTGGGGTTAATTTTCGAAGGACATTTTTTGAAGGTATTTTTTAAAGTGATATTTTTTTAGAGTACGTGTTTTGGGTTGAAGTAAATCTTTTCTAATGATTTTTTAAAATGAGTTTTTGTCTAAATTTTTAAATGAAATTTTCTAAAGGACTTGGAAGGAAATATTCTGAGCTTCATTTCGTTTTTAGAAGCCATTTTTTTGGCAGATTTTTTAAAGTAAGTGTTTTGGGTTGAAGTATGTATTTTGTGCAAATTTTTTAAAATGAGTTTTTTTAAAATTAAATCTTTTGTGATGTTTTTTTTAATTGAGTTTTTCTCTAAATTTTTGAAGGAATTTTTTTGAGCTTCATACTCAATTATCATGGGAAATCGAAGGAATTGCAAGGGAAAATATGATCGAACAAGAGATCCTGAGGAACGTAGAGAACAAGGGAGATAATATCGAAAAAAAGAAGAAGAGAAGAATGCTCAAATATTGAAAGGGAAAATAAACCTCAACTAGAAGTTGAAGCAGGTATGTAAATGAAAATATTATAAATTTGATATTTAAAATTTGACTAGTGTATCGTGAAACTTAATTTTTCTTTGATGAATTAATTTGAAAAATATTTTGCAATGTAAACAGAGAGAGATGTTCCTCAAAACATTGATAATGAGATACAAAATTTTGAAAGAGAAAGTGAAAGAGATATTGAACCAATGATTTAAGATGGTGAAAATGTTGAAAGAAATTCAAGTGAAGAAAATGAATCACTAGATATATATATATATATATATATATATATATATATATATATATATATATATATATATTTATTAATTTAATTATTTATTGAATATGTAAACATATTATGTACATTTAATTCTAATATGTACATATGAAATCAATATTGATGATGAGATGTTAGAAAATTTTGACACTCACACATATGGAGATAAAAAGCTTACCATGTTATATGATATCGTGTTAACATCAGTTATATTATGACACATTCCTTAATTTGGGTAAAACATTTTGGAAATATTCACCTCCTCCTTCCACTATCCATGATTTCATATCTCAAACTCTATGTGGAAGAGAAAGCCATGAATTATTTTACCAAAAGAAATGTGTTGGTGGTAAAAAAAGAGATGATTGTGGAAATTTGACTAAATTTAAAAACAAATATCGTATTGATATAAATGATCAATCATTGTCCAACATAAAAGTGAAACGGAAGAGATATGAATATATCCATACATCGATTGGTTCAAGTAGTACTATAAGTTCTAAAAGAATTGATTTACAAGAAGAAGAAATTTTTGTGATAGATTTTTTGAGAAAGTTTGAGGCAGAAATTTATAAATACACCAAGCATTCCCATAGAGCTCGATGGCAGGACTTGCAATTCAAAAAATCCCCTGAAATTTTTCCACTAGGGACCATTTTGTCAATAGTTGATTTTGCATAAAACTACACATTTGTTCCACAAAAAGAAATTCAGAGTGAATACTATCATTATGACCAAGTCTCCATGCTTGTCCATATTCTATACAGACATGCTAACCAAAATTTTGATCATATAGAAAGCACCAGTGAAAATCAGCATGTTTTTTTTTTTTAGACAACAATGGTTATAGATTATTTAAAAGGCGGAAAACCAGCTGCCGCGGGCTATTACAAAACTGCTCTGTCTGAGAGCGCAATCCAGATTACATCTTTTGAGACAGCTTTCTTTATTGCAGGGGGTGAAAACGCCAAGAGGGGAGCGTCCCACGCTGGAGAGACCAGCTAGTAGAATTACACTGAGTATGTCGCCGAGAGCATGGAAGAGCGATGGAATTTGAATAAGAGAGGAATCATGATTTTTCTCCATGTGAGCTTGAAGATTCGCAGCGATGCTTTTGAGGATGCCTAGAGGAGAACCCTCCCTTCGATCTGCTACAGATCCTTTATGTAGAACTGTCCATACTTGACTGCAACAACCTATGATACTGATGATAAGGTTCGCCCAGGAATCACCCCTCAGAGTGCAATGATAGAGGGCATAGGTCAAAATTGTGGGAAAATGATCTGACTGAGTCTTCATAGTTGAATCCATGATCTTTAGCAATTGGCCCCTCAAGTTGGGCTAATCCTGAAGGGGACGGGAAGAAATTTAAAGCAGGGGAGGGCCCGAAGGAAATGAAGCCCAGAAATCAGAAGGATTAAGGGATGCTACAGATTGAATCAACATTATTAACTGCTAGAGATCTTCTACTCCAGAAAGAGCCAATATTGTCTTCCAGGTCTGCCTGCGAATTTAACTTTCTGAGAATATGGTGGAAAGTGATTTTGTGGAATTTGGGCAGGAAAGTTTGATTTTTTGGAGAATGGAGGCTAAAAGAACCTGAGAAGGATTCTTATGGGAATTCAAAGCCTGGATAATTAGCCTTGAGTCCCCAAAGACAAAGATGGAAAGGAAGTTCCCCTTAATCGCCAGCTTTAGACCTTTCCACAAAGCAAGAGCCTCCGCTCTGTTGTTAGTTTCCTTTCCTAGACCCCAAGCAAAATGCAACACAACAGAGCCACCAGGACACAAGAGAAACCCTCCGCCTCCCGCTGCTCCAGGTTTACCTTTGGAGGCCCTGTTGAAGAAAAGACAATGTTCATTCAGAGCAAACCTCCACTTAATGAAATCCTGCTCATCCAGATGAATTTCCCAATTAGAATGGGAAATTGCAGGAGGAATGGGACTGTCCTTAAGGTTTGGAACAAGATCTTTAAGCCAGAGAACCTCCTTACTGTCCAGTTCCCTTTCGTTTCTTATGGCACTGTTGGCTTCAAGAGCCTCCCCCAATAAGGCTCTGACTTTAGTGATCACTCTGGCAGGGTTACAACTCTCATCCCTGAAAGTTCTGTTGTTCCTCTCCAGCCACAGCTTCCAGCAGATGAATTTAGGAATCCACATCCAGGCGGTTTTTAGAAGTCTTTTTTTGGATAGACAGAACGGAGATAAATTGGTCCAATTGTGGAGGAGATTTGGTATATTTCCATAGAGTTCTATTTTGTCAGAACCTAACATCAGGACACCCCTCCATACTTCGTGAGCGAAGGGACACTTTAACAATAGGTGATCAGCCGTTTCTTCATCCAACACACATAGGGAGCACCTGGAGGGCCCTTCCATTCCACGTCTTCACAGATTATCTATGGTGAGGATTCTTTTATGCACTAACGTCCAGCAGAAGAAGTCAACTTTGGGAAGGGAGGGGAAGGACCAAACAAATTTCCAATGAGTTGGATCCGGAGGAACATTAGGGAGAACCAGCCTGCTTTTGTAACCTTCTGATGTTGAGTATGAGCTTGAGAGTGAGCCCCACCCTTGTTTGTCTTTGGTAGTAGCCTTTGATGGAGATTTTCCTTGAAGCACATCCAGCAGTAACGAGGCTTCTCCCTCCAGCCAATGAGGGACTTCCCCCAGATTCCAGCTTTCCCATAGTCTCCTATCATCCTTCGTCCAAATGAAGATGTCCCAGAGGGTTTTCATATTGCAGGCCTGAATCCAAGCTTTTATATTTGAAAGTTCTTCCATTTGGTTCAAAGGTTGATCACCAAGAATCGAATCATCCCAGATTCTTATTTTTTTCCCATTACCTGAGATCCAATAAAGCTTGCGAGTGAAATGCTCCATTGCTCTGAGGTAGAGTTTGAAAACAGGGGAACCTTTGGAAGTTCTTGGAGGATGATCCAAGCATCTCAGGCGCTGCCCATGAAAATATTTTTTCCACAGGACTCTCTTACTCCAAATAGGTTTGCCAGAGACTATGCTCCAAAGGAGCTTGGAGCCCAGAGCCAGATTTTGAGCTGCCAGATCGCGCAATTGAAGACCTCCTTCCAATAAAGGCATCTTAAGAGTGTCCCAGTTTACTAAGTGAAGCCTTCTTTCATTGTTTTTCCCCCCTTCCCACAGAAATCTTCTCAAAAGGCCATCCATTTTACTTATAAAGGTTTTAGGGGCAAGGAGAATGGAATGCTGATATAATGGCAGACTTGTGAGAACAGATTTCATGAGGATAACTTTCCCATCATTATTCAACCAAGAGGCTCCCCAAGCTTGAATTCTGAGTTTTAACTTGTCTAGCAGTGGCATCCAGTGGGCTGCTTTAGGATTGGACTTGAAGATTGGGATCCCAAGATATTTAAATGATTCCCAAGTCTGGGATCCTTCCATTTCTAAAATCCTTGCTATGTCTGCCATTTCCTTAGACGAGAAATTCCAGCCATAGATTATGCTTTTAAGATAGTTTATCTTGCTTCTCGAAACCTCCCTATAAATTTCCAACTCCTTCTTGAAGGACCTTGCAGAATTTGTGCTTGCTCCTCCAAGCAGTAAAGTGTCATCAGCAAACTGGGCATGGTTTATGTCTTTAACATTGTGAGCCATTCTAAGGCCTGGTAGAGATTGGGTCTGTTGACAGAAGTCAAGCTGGAAGCTTAGCACTGAAGCTTGGATAGTGTAAAGGAGTGGGGAAAAAGGGAAACCTTGTCTTAGTCCCCTTGAGGCTTGGAAGAAATCAGTAGATCGACCATTAACCAACAGCGCGATCCAAGGGGAGGCTATGTAGGATTTTACCCAATTTATGATGGCTGATGAGAAGACCATTTTCTTCATCACACTAAACAGGAAATCATGCCTCACTCTATCAAAGGCATTTTCCAAATCGAGCTTAATCACCATACCTTTCTCATTCCAGAGGCAGCTTGAGTGAAATGCTTCTTGCACCAGCACAATATTTTCCAGAATCTTCCTCCCTTTGATGAATCCTCCTTGATTTTCAGGGATGATGACCGACAGAATTTTCTTGAGGCGATTGGCTATTATTTTGTTAACTAGCTTATAACTAGTGTTACACAAAGAGATGGGCTGGAATCTGCTAAAATCAGAGGTACCTTTCGCTTTCGGGATCAATGCAAGAAAGGCAGAGTTGATGTTGCCTCCAATCTTGGCACAAGACTGCGATTTCCTGACCATTCTCAGTAGATCGATTTTGATTGTGGCCCAGCAGGATAGATAAAACCTTGCAGTGAACCCATCAGGGCCCGGAGCTTTATCCGGAACTATGCTATCCAAAGCTTTTTTAAGCTCATTCATGCTGATCGGAGCAGACAACATAGTATTATCAGACTCTTGAATACTGTGGGGAATTAGACCAAACGAATAGGCATGAGGATCGATAGGAGGGTCTTCAGGGGCAGAGTAGAGATCTTTGAAGAAAGAGTAGGCTGCCCTCTTTATGCCTTCAAAATCTTTAACCATAGCGTTTTGATGCTGAATTTCATTAACTGTTTTGAAATGCTTACGTGCTTCAGCTTGCTTGTGGAAGAATCTTCTATTTTTGTCTCCGGCGAGTAACCAGAGATTTCTGGACTTCTGTCTCCAGAACTCTTCTTCTTCCCTACTTTCTTTGTGGGAGTCTTTTTGCAGTTCAACTTCTTTTTGAAGGAGGTCTTGAGTTACAGCGGTTTTTTCCATTGATAATTGATGGACAACAAGGCTGTCAAGGGCCTCTTTTCTTTTGGAGGAGGGTGTTTTCAGCCTTCTATCCCACTCCTTGAGCCCTCTTTTAAGGCCCCTCAGCTTTTCTTCCCACACAAAGAATGGAGAACCTTGAACTTGCCGATTCTAGGCCTCAAAAACCACCTCCTGGAAACCATCTTGCTGAAGCCACAGAGGACTGAAAGGGAATGGGGTCAAGGTTTCCATCCAGGGAAAGCTCAAGAAGGATGGGTTTATGGTCATAAGTGAAGTTTGGAAAGATTTTAGAGGTGGCCACTAGACCGCATGTCAAGAAAGAGGTTTGGACGAGGAATCTGTCCAAACGAGCAGAAATGTGGTTGGGGCCAATCCTTTTGTTGGACCAGGTGAATTTCCCAGATGAGGGCTTGATATCCTCCAGATCCCAGCCCAACATAAGGTCTTCAACCCATTCTCTAGCTGGGTCCCTGACCGGGGATCCACCCTTTTTCTCTTCTACAGCTAGCGTAACATTCAGATCACCTGCAATAATGATGTTGTCTGGATTGTGCAATAAAATATAGGACTGAAGCGATTCCCAACATAATTTTTTCTCAACTGGTAAGACCGGAGCATATATATTGAACATACTTACTTGTTGGCCAGAATCTTTATGGAGGAGTTTGGTGAAAAGCCAATGGGGGCTGCAATATTCATAAATCAGGTCATAAATGGAGCTGTCCCAGAAGGAGGCAATCCCACCAGAGGCGCCTCTAGCACTGAAAGCTCTCCCTTGGCCTTTATTCTAGAAAGCTTTTCTGGCTTGGAGGAGGAGATGATCCTCCAACTTTGTCTCCTGGATGAGAAGGATTTCAGGCGAATACATCTTCACAATATCTTTCAGTGCTTCTTCTTTCAGCCTGCTGCCTAATCCTCGGAAATTCCAGGAGACGTATTTCATTATTTACTTGCTTGGGAGGTTGTGGCTCCCTTTGGAGCCTTGCCATGCTTGCGCACGGATCTTGTATTCATCATTCCTTTGAGATTTTTTTGGGAGCCTTGAAGTACGTCCAGATGAGTTTTTTCCTCTCTCTACTTTTTCTTGGATTTTCGACCCCTGGCCGACTTGATAGGGGTGACTTGCGTGCTATCTGATTCAGAGTCTCTCTCTTCTGTTTCCCCCTCAGATTCGGAGGCAAGACTGATGTGCTCTTCATTGCCTTCGTTTCCTCCTTGGACATCATCTGCTGGGAGGATTATTGTTTCTGCACCAGTTTCTTTCATCTTCTTTGAAAAGTCTTCTGGTTCTTCTTGGGACCCGATGTCATCCACCTTTTCACCTGAGGAGGAGCCAACTTTTGGAGCTTCTTTGGCCGTTGTTTTAGACTGGGGCTTCCCCAGTGGCCTGAAATTTTTCTTCTCAGATGGCCTTGGGATAGCCTTGACCTTCTTGATTTCTTTCCATCCTTCTTCTTCTAACTTGTCCCCTGTTGGGGCTTTTGGAAAATTCCGTTGGAAGTGACCATGTTCGTGACAGGTTCTGCATTTGAAAGGCAGTTGCTCATAGTCCAGCTTTTGGAAATGGTGCCAATATCCAACTGTTAGTTTTACCGCCTCAGGCAAACCAGCTTCTAAGTTGACTTCCACACATATTCTTGCACAGGTGTATTGGCCCTTGTTATCAACTTTGTCAATGAATCGGCCCAGCCCATATCCAATCTTCTGCAGGGAGTGAAAGCTCCAGCAATGAATCGGGAGGTTGGGGAGACGGACCCAGACTGGGACCTCCTTGGGGACGTCGACTGAAGGATCAAAATCAGGAGTCCATTTATTAAGATACAGACCCTGATTTCCCATGAAATACAGACCATTTCTGAATACCAGATCGCGATCCTCTTTGGTGGTGAATTCGAAGATGAAAAAGCCTCTTCTGACCATATAACAGATCACATTGTTCTTCAGCTGGGGCCTCCAGTTGCGTTGAATCTAGTCATCAGTTACTTTTGAAGATGGTCAATGACCCATAAATTTCCCAACCAATCCTCTGTCAGCCAGGGCTAGGGCGATTTTTATCGGTTTTTCCTCTGGCAGCGCGATTTCAGGAATTTCCTCCATTTTTTTTATGAACTTCGAGACATCAGTGGAGGTTCGATTATTTCCTTTCTGTGATAACAGTCAGTGAAAATCTTCCTCAGAAGATGACGGAGGGGTGGGAGAGGGCTCCCCACCCCCAGGCTCACCCATGGCGGTGGCTGTGGCTTTGCAGTGTTCGTAAACCTACATAGTCGCAGAGATGTTTTCGCGTGCGAATTTAGAACAAATTTAATTGTTCTGCATTATGCAGGTCTATTATTTTTCTTTCACTGATTTAAGTTTCTCTCACCTTGAGATCATCATTTGTGCCATCTCCTTTTCAGTTAAAATCGGCATGTTATTAAAGAATATCACTTTTGTATCAATGACGATCGTACACATGATACTTATTTTGTACAACATTGTTTTGAAAAGATTTATGAATTCTTGAAAAGTCGTGGAATAAAATTCAATGGACATTGGATATGGTCATATGGATGTGCATATCAATTCAAATCTTCACGATCATTCTTTTGGTTGTGTCGTCTTCATATGAAAACCCGCATTAAACATTGTTAGAATTTCTTTGAGACTGTTCATGGAAAAGGAGAACATGACGGTGTAGGGGCATGTATAAAATGAGCACTTCAAAGACATCAAATGGACCACTCTGCAAACTGACTTGTCTCAGCTGAAGAAGTTTTTCAATGGTGCATCGTTGCACTAAGCCATGAGACTAACCGATCAAGGGAAGTACGAAGGTACATTCAATTTAATTTTCATTGGATTTCTAATTTTAAACAGTACATTTATCACAATGATTATCTTTGATGGCATTTTGATATCATATTTATATTCTGCTTTGAATTTTCAATATATATATATTTTTGCATATTGGGGTCCAAGATGTAGATAGATCGATTGGAGATGATGTTGAAACAATAAAAGGGACTCTAAAATTGCATTCAATTGAAACAAAGTTGTCCAAAAATGTGTTTGCATTGGATAAAAGAAAATATTCTTATTTTTGTCATGTTTGCATAGACAACACATAATCCAATGATGTTTGTGAAAACAAAATGTATGTAAAAGATTGGCAACATATAAAACTAAATACAAATGGGAAAATTTATGTTGCAAGCTTTGAAGAAATGCAATAAGAGGAGACTACAATATCATCCGAAGGTGATCGAGTTTCTATTCTTGTTAGAGAAGGTAACATTTCAATTTCTTTCAAATGATAGAGATCTAGAAATAGATAATAAAATCAAGTTCACATGTTAATTTTAAAGTTAAATTTTCATGTTAATTATGATCTAAATTTAAATACATAAGTTTGTTTTATTGTGTAGGAGATGTTTTTGTTATAGTTGAACCTACTATCAATGATGAAAATGTGAAGTATTATTTGATGTGTTGCACTGAACGAAAGATGAAATTATTAGAATATTATGATGATAACGAGTTTACATATGACAAAGGGTCTATTATACTGAAAGGTTATTTTTTCCAACAAACTCATCAAAGTGGGGATTTTTTTTACTTTCAAGACTATGAACCTGATGTCATAAGTTGTCAATATAGTCACTTGGTGTGTGCAACACACATAAAGTTGATAGAAGTTCAATCAAAGAAAAAAAAGAAAATTAAGAAATGGAAAATGTCAAAAGCCGATCATGAACGGATCATTGAAGATGGAATTCCATTGGAATTTTTTTGATTTAACTACCCAACAATTTCTTCTCTTTGGATTCATAATTAGAACTTCCATAACTCAACTAAAAATGAACTGCCTTTTTATGTTATATGTACAAGTGTTTGCACGTACATTGTTTTGGTGCATGCACACGAGTAATTTATATACGTGTACACATACACATGTCTATATTATCTGGTCTTAAATGATTTCATAAATTCTCTGGTACAATTTTTCGTAATGTCATTATTGAAAAATGTACATATCTGTGTATCTAGCATAGTTGATATAATGCAAATTTGAAGTTGCACGCTTTTTTTTTATATGTGTCTATTAAGTAAATTATAATATTGATTCTTGAATGAAAAATGTGTGGTACGTATTTTGTAATTTATAGTTTACTATCAACTAAAAGTAGGTTTTCTATGTTCATTAATGAAAAATGTTGTGTACTGGATATATATGTTTTAATGCAATTTTAAAATTTTATGATTGTTTAAAACATCTAATAACACCTAGAATTTTATGATTTTTTTTAGATATATACATCGATATGTATTGTACTTAAATCATTTTTACATATAATCAAACATGTACTTCAATCATTTTTATGTATATATATTCATGTGAACTTTTTTTTTGTTTCTAACTTGGGCTAAACTATATTAAAAGCATGAAAAATTGTATAGAGGCAATGGGCAGAGATGGAATGCAATGCTTAGCCTATCCCTACCTTGGTAGTGTTCAAAATAAACCAAGTTTGGGGTTGCCTCAAAGGAGGAAACCAACCCCTTAAGAGTGTCATCCAGTCTTGCAATACAAAATATTCAGTGGCGCATATAAAAACAAAAGAGCTGAAGTATATCCCGAGGTGACAAAAAATAGAAATTAACCTTGCTACCAAACAATCATGGAGTTCATTCATCTTCGTCTGTCGCCCAGTCCTCTTCCTCTATCAGGCACCCGTATTCTCTAGCAATGGCTTCCTCCTCAGTTGTGGGCATTCGAGGAGGCTTCAGAGGGGCTACATGGACAATGGGAGCGACTAGATCTATCATTTACTCTTTGTAAGACTATATATAAAAAAGTAAATTTAAGACTAGATCTATCAAATAAAATGTTGCACACATGTGCATCATTAGTCAAATACAGATGGATCCAGTGACTTTTCCAGCAACGTCCTGAGCCTCGTGCTATCCTCTGAAGAATGGGATCCTCTACACAACATATACAAACATTAAAATTTAATTTTTTAAAATTGAATGAGAATGTAAAACTTCATGTCAAAAAAAAAATGAAAAAAAAAAATCATTCAATACCTCATGTAGTTCCCTCTCCATTGTCTTTTCTTGCTCGTCCATTAAAACATCCTCCATAGTAAACTGTACAATATACATGTACAAGTATATATATTCAAATGAAAATGCATATAAACTTATTTTCAATAATATTAAAAGAAAAAGTTAAACAACTTGTTCAAATGGTGTGGATGTTCCTATCTCCATCATACACTTCATCGCTAGAGTCCTTGGAGAACGAAAATCATCTCCAAAAACCTAAAATTCAAAAAATTTAAAACTATAAAATAACTCAAGATCTAGATCTCATTTTATAATAAAACTTTTGAAATTCAATTTATAACTTAAACATATAACTAAAAAATTGAATACTTTTGATGGTGGATTGGGCACATCTGCTAAGGCTGGCTCCGAAAGAAAATCATCTCCAGAAACCTAAAATTCAAAAAATTTAAAATTGTAAAATAACTCAAGATCTAGATCTCATTTTTTAATGGAACTTTTGAACTGCAATATATAACTTAAAAACATATTTAAGTGAAAAAAATTTCATACTTGTGATGGTGGATTTGGCACATCTCCTAAGGAAGAAGAAGGTACCTCCATCACAAAAAAATCGGACGGAATCAAAATATGTTAACATTTAATTATATACATGTACATGTGTACACAATTATTTATTTTAAAAATATTTCATCATGTTCCGATAGAAAATAATAGATTAAAATAATTGGACATCATCATGTTCACTTAAAAAATACTAACATGTGCCAACATATCATCTTGATGGTGAGAACCATCTTAAGTGTGTGAACCTGAAGCTTCGATTGTGATATTAATATCTTCATTCATCAAGCGTGAGAACTGCAATTGGTGTTCACATATATGATACATTTTTGTTATATTAACATATATAAATAAATGGATATATATGTATTTATTACAAATTGTACATGTGATAAAATAATCACCCTAACCATTAACACATACTGATCCCATGCCCTCTTCCTCATGAATAATTAGGTCCTGCCAACCATTACGACAATTCTTTGCATATGTTCTGAGATCTTCAACACTCATGTTGTCTATCTCATCATCTGTATGATACATAAAATTTTCACGTGCATTCTCTCATGCTCTTTGTCGATTCAGACAAACATCAATTCCATCAAGTTCACTCTGAACATTGTCAATGATGACATCCCTTGCTTCTCGATTAATTTTAGAATTGACATCCATCTCTGACCGCAAAGTTTCCACACTAAGAGGTCGACTAACCAATGGTGGCTCGGGGTGAGGCAACCTAGCATCACGCTTAGTGCCCCTACGATCACATAATTGACCTTTCCCAGGACTAAAAAATTCAGAGCGAAGGTCATTATAATTAGGTTTCATTCCCAAAAATATTTTTTCATAAAGTAATTTTGAAAAATAAAGAATAAAATCATCGTTCCATGTTAGTCTTCTATAGGAAGTAAGGTGCCTATCATACAAACGGAAAGTTATATTAGGGTGCTTGAAATATTGCACCTTCAGCATCTTTCTTTTTGGCCCTTCTTTTTAATTAAACATAGACTTGGCCATTTATGTTGTATCTCTTTGTTTAAAAACCTCCCATGTATCGAGGCCCATCACTGTTTCCTTTATTTTTCTCATCACATATACAAAAGTATCAATGTTTGGCCCAAGCGTTTTATACACATCTACAAGTCTGCTTAAAGAGTGAGTACTATTTCTAAGCTTTCTCGACTCTCAGCAGGGAGTTTCAAAGACACAAGATCTTTCTTCAGTTTTGAATAAAGATGTTGACACCATTGTAATGTTCATTCCTGGATATTTGTTTCCCAAGCTATATTAGAAATTTCATACGGATAAGTCGTGGTTGGTGTACAACCTTTTTCTTGAATAACGTGTTCTGTCCTATGTCTTTTTGGAGCAAGGTTTTCACCCGCTGCATCAATATATAAAATTTTGTATAAATAAAAAAACATGCGAACAAATTTGTACAAATTGAAAGAAAATAATATTTTGATTGATGGCCACCTTGGTATGGTTGGCCATCATCATGCCCACCCTAAGACTGTTGAGAACTAGAATGACCACCGATTGGTTGAGAACCAACATGACCACCCATTGATTGGCCTCTCGGGGAATGCATGTCATCACTCTCAAGCAATTGGCCACAATATATTGATGGGCCACTAGGGGAATGTGTACACCACCAACCTCACATTACGAGAGGGAAGCTTCATAAACAAAATATGAATTTGTAAACAATTCAAAAATCCATTAATGCATATAAATACATGTACATATAATTGATTAAATTGCGTGAACCATACCACGATTGCACGAACCATGGCCACACTCTATTGATGGAGTAAATACTTTTGTCCTCCTAACTCCTAAAAAATAAAAAATGAAATTTATTAAAAACTAATTTAACTCGTGCAAAATTGATAAAATATGAATTCCATGTGTATACATGTATGTACATGGGGATAAAATTATATATATTCAATAAAAGAATTAATTCTACATGTATGTACATGTATGTGTAGAGATACAATTATATATTCAAACGTCATTTAAAAACATGCACATTTAATATAAATAACATGAACATCCATCAACCCATGATCCACCTCTCTCGTAGAGGCATGGGATTCTGTTGATCTCTGCCTTTCGTCCTCCATGATATATATGGATATCTACAATGGACATTTACAATTATTTATAAATTACTATTTAAAATAAATTCAAAATATTTCAAAAAATTAATGTAATTTAGTACACAGATTATGTAAAACACAACTTTCAAAGCAAAATTTGATGTGTGAAGCTCAATTTAAACAACGCAACTTTCAAAGCACAAATTGACGTCTGAAATTCAATTTAAAAAAAAAAATTGTTGAAGTCCTCACATTTTTAGAAGTTCACCAAGTTGTGCTTACATGGTGGGAGCACACTTGTTATATTATTGAAAAAAACACACGACCATTAAAAATGACACATTTATAAGTAAAAAACACACACACATATCAAAGATATGTTACAATGTCCATAAATAAATTTTGAGGAGAGTTTCTCAACACAAATTCATCTTTGAGAGATGAATCTTGAATTGACATTGCCCTGTGTAATACCAATTCATCTATTAATTCATATTTGACAGATGAATATTGAATTGGCATTGCCCCACACAATAGATCACCAGACATCTTATTAACATTTTCACAATGTCTTATACTAAAAAATTGAAATTGTCTAACAATATTGTTTGCTTTTCCATGCAGTTGTTTTAGCCTCTCCTTCTTAACTTGGTACATGTCTTTCATCTGGTTTCACACAAGTTCAGAATTGATGAAAACTAAAATTCCATTTGATCCATACTCCCTATTTGTTCCCAAGCTTTCTATCAATGCAATATAATATGCCTCGTTTTTTTTTGTTCTTCCCGGTATATTCATTTTCCTTTGGAGAACCTTGTTAGTCGCAATATTGCAAAGCACATATGTAATCACTGCTTTCCCTAGATTGGGATAGCAAGAAACATCTATGTATAATGTCCATTTTCGACCATATTTAGTGGGTTTTTTTATCCCTGAAAAAAACAAATTTAATAAAATATGTTAAATAAACATTTTTTGCAAATGCATGGGAGATGTTATCACAAAATTGTACTTGATTGGTTGCTTATCAAACAACTCTATGTAACTGTTTCAAACCACTTCTAACTGAAGCTTAGCCTCTTCAGTTTGAGAGGGCTCTCTCAAGGGGGTTTTATGATATTGATTAATGATAGTACTATATGGCTAACTCTATGGGAAATGTAACTTTTTTTTATGTTTGCAGGTTGAAAAGAATGCATGCTTGGTACCATTAGGCTTATGGAGTCAACAATCAATAGTTTCAGTGGAAAATTTTCTTTACATGGAAGCTGAGGTAGATAGAGGTCTTTAACAGAGGCAATTCACACATAAAATATAAGATAACACAGTCATTTCATCACTAAAGGAAGTCAGAGCATAAACTTATGAATTATGAGTAATAAAGATGAAATATACTGCAAGTGGTAAAACACAAAGATATATATCAATAAGACATTAAAGACCTCATGATAATCTCAGGTTTTTCAAGAAGAAAGTCACTTTGTATTACTGATATAAGTCAAATACATAAAAGCAGTAGTTTAGTGAAAAAAATCTCTAACCCCTTACTACTTCGATGCTTTGTCTTTAAATAGACATTTCTTTACAACAAGAATGATCTACCTGGTGGCTAGACTATCGAATTATCCTATGACACATCACATAACTAAAATACATGACTTCTAATAGAAAACTGATGGCTACACCTTAAAGAAAACATCTCCTAATAGGACTCTAACTCCTATTTATTACATAGCTCTAACTTATCCGTGAAAACAGTTACATGATAGTTACAAAATAAGTATCACATGCTCGAAGGACACATGATAGAGTTCATTACCACTTTACATATTTAAAACCCTCCTAGACTTGTGGAGCATAACCCTACTTTTACGAATGCATGACCCTTATCTTCAACTCTGCTTTGGTTGATGACATGTCTTCATAGCACTCCCTTCGAGTCATAGGTATTTGATGATAAGCTCCCTTGAAATGTTGGAGGATTCTAGCTATCCAAAACTGCCATTAAGATACTCCAAAACCTTTAACAATTGCTCGCTATGAAAACAGGACAGTTTCGTAGCGAGTTTTGGTAGCGTTGAAAAAGTAGCTTCTGCACCCAATAACTTCACTCCTTTGTTGTTCCATGATGTCAATCAAGTCATGACACATCACCACCATAAATATCCCTCCTTGAAAACTTCAAAAAGTGACTTTACAAGAAAAAAGGCTGCTACAGGTTTTTTTGTAGCGTTTTCATGGCTTTAAGCCTAGGGAACACTACGAAACTGTGTAAAATCCCAGAAATTCCCCATTTCAAAAATATCTCCAAAAACTGACCTCCAGACTTGATTTTTTGCATGTAATAAACCTTCTAATGCATATTCAATCTCAACTTGTTGCTCCTGTGGTGTTTCCTCCTCATTTATAATCAGTTGAGCAATGGGCTTCTCAACCACAGTCATCTTTAAACCTTTCTTTTCCAGCTCTTCGTGAATTAGTTCCAATTGTTTTTTAAGGTCTTTGACTTGGTCCTTCAGTGTCCTATTCTTGGATTGTAAGTGAAAGTTTACCTTTTTAATGTGCTTTGCCTCTCTTCTTAGTTGCTGAGTCCACTTTATCAGTTTCTTTGTGTTATCCAAGCTCTTTGAGACACTTGTGACTTGTTCTTCCCAAATCTTACTCATTTTTTCAAACTGCACTCTTTCAGCTCTATGCTTCTTTACCTCTTTCCTCAAGACTGATATCTCTTCACTTGCATCTTTCAACTGCTCCTTAAGGGCTTCAACTTCTGAGTTTTCAGTGATTTTCTCTTTGCCCTTCTTTTGTTTGATGACCAGGTCTTGTTTTTCAGGTGAGGAGAGGTCTATGATGCTTGGTGGTGGCTGAGGAGTTTGATTGACCTTTTGAATCTCTTTGCTGCTTTCCATGACCTTTATGGCATGCCTAGTCATTGGTTTTCTAGGTTGAAACATGAATCCAGCATCACCACCTGCAAAATCCAAATTTTTAGTTGTTTTTCCTTTTTTAAGCTTCCTTCCTCCCTCATCTATGTCTTCAGCTTGGACAATGGGATTTTCTTCAATATCAATGGCATGCAAGATGTCCTCTAAGTTACCCTTAACCACTATTTGGCTCCTAGTAACTCTCTTGCTGCCATTTTTTCTAACTGTTGGCTTTTGTTTTGCAGGTGTAGCTTTAGGTGTGTCAACCTTATGCAAAGGCTCTGTCTCCATGCTCACTGGTTCTAACTTCTCTGCCACTGTTGGTGATGAAATATCTCTAGGTTTGGGAACTCTTTAGGAGTGACAAAATCTACCTCAAAATCACTCATGAACAAAAAATATAACCAGTCTCTAACTAATCTCTTCAACTCCTCTAACACCAGCAACTTAATCAAGACATGGTGAAAGAGAGAAGTTTAATTTCCTTCTTTCTTAACTTTGACCTTATCTGAAATTTTAGTTAGAATTATGTATAAGTAAAAGGGCAAGTCAAGGGACCTTTTACTCACAAAGTGCATCAGAAGCCTAAGGTGGTAGGAGTAGACCATGTGAAACCTTCCTTCACAGGTGAAGCACTTTTGAATGATTAGCAACAACTTTGAGAAGGTGTCTTTCATGTAGTTCCTTGGGATAGCATTTGTGAGATCAATTTCACTATGCTCTGGCTTGATGAATTCTTTGCAGTCCTGCATGGTGAACTTGATGCCTTTGAACCACTATTCCCCTCCCCTAGGGATTCCAGTTGTTGCTGAAATGTTGTCTAGTGTTTCTATGAGATTTAGCATTCCCACCTTTGAAAGCTGCCCCAATAAAACTTATAGCAAACTCCTTGGAAACCTGAAGATGACAACCCTGCAGTATTTGGTAGAGTTGCAAACAACCTGTTTTTCTAAATACCTCCAAGGCAGTTGGGTATTCATTTAACAAATTTATGTCCATTGGCTCATATCTGTGGTAGTGACCACCTTTATTAGTCTTCTTTCTTGTAGCCATGGTGATTTTATATCTTCTCAGCCTCGCTTGATTAGTGACACCTGCAAATTTTGAAAATGCCAGAAATCAGCTTGGCTCGGTGAAGCAGCTTTCCAAAAACTCAATAACATGTAAGGATAAATCATATAATGACAAAAAGACTCAATTGGGTAATGTTTTATGGTTTCAATGACAACTCATGCCCTAATCATAAATCATGCATGCTAAAAACGGTAATGATGACCTCAGGCATGACCTTGTACCTTTGAAATAACCCTAGCTAACTTGAATGACATCCACCATATCTCCTCTAATCATGAACTGACACCTTGCACCAGATTTTACAAGACAGACAGAAAAACTATTTTTCGTAGCGTAGCTAGTTCATTTTCTAACAGTTTCGATACAAATTTATTAGGCAGTTTCATAGTGAAAACTGTTATTTTAAAGAGTAAAACGCTACGAAAAGAGGAAAAGCTAGCTAAAGTGTATTTTTTCAAATTTAAGTGCTTGGGAAATGAAATATGACAGAAAACGATGATTGATATGACATTACATGACTTGAATGGAGGTGGATTGAGATGAAATGAAGGTGGTCTTGAACCTTAGGATAGGTTAAATATGAAAAAAAATGAAAATTTCCTATACCAACTTGAGACCTTTGATAATGAACTTGAATGACCATGTCAAGTAATGTTTCACAAACTTATAAGTGATAACAGGAGAAATGACATGTACATGGTTTGCCTTAAAGTTTATGGGTGAAATTACATATACATGGTTCCCAAAAACACTATCAAATGCCTTAAATTTTATGGGAGAAATGGCATGTACATGGTTTCCAAAAACACTAGCGTTTTCCTTATTGCAAATTCCTTAAATTAACACTCCTTAAAGTTTATGGGAGAAATGGCATGTACATGGTTTCCAAAAACACTAGCATTTTTCTTATTGAAAATGCCTTAAATTGTATTCTTTATTGCAAATGCCTTAAATTTTATTCCTTACTGCAAATGCCTTAAATTTTATAGGAGAAATGGCATGTACATGGTTGGCAGAAATGACATGTACATGTTTCCCAAAAGCAGTAGCAAAGGCCAACTTTAAATTTTATTGCAAATGCCTTAAATTTTATGGGAGAAATGGCATGTACGTGGTTGGGAGAAATGACATCTACATGGTTCCCACAAACAGTATCAAATACCAACTATATGGGAGAAATGGCATGTACGTGGTTCCCAAAAATAGTAGAAAATGCCAACTTTATGGGAGAAATGACATGTACATGGTTTCCAAAAACACTAGAATTTTCCTTAAAATATATATTAAATGAACATTTATTGCAAATAACTTAAATTTTATTGCAAATGCATGGGAGAAATGGTATGTACATGGTTTCCAAAAACAATAGCATTTTCCTTATTGCAAATGCCTTAAATTTTATTTCAAATTCATGGGAGAAATGACATGTACATGGTTCCCAAAAACACTATCAAATGCCAACTTTATGGGAGAAGTAGCATGTACATGGTTTCCAAAAACACTAGCATTTTCCTTAAAAATATATTAAATGAACATTGATTGCAAATGACTTAAATTTTATTGCAAATGCATGGGAGAAATGGCATATACATGGTTGTACATGGTTCCCAAAAACACTATCAAATGCCTTAAAGTTTATGGGAAAAATGACATGTACATGGTTATCCTTAAAGTTTTCCTTGAGTTTATGGGAGAAATGGGAGAAATGACATGTACATAGTTATCCTTAAAGTTTGCCTTAAATTTTATGGGAGAAATGACATGTACATGGTTCCAAAAACACTATAAAATGCATTAAAGTAAAGTTTACCTTAAATTTTATGGGAGAAATGACATAGAAATGACATGTACTGCATGGTTCCAAAAACACTAGCAAATGCCTTAAATTTTATGGGATAAATGACATTTACATGGTTATCCTTAATGTTTGCATTGATTTTATGGAAGAAATGGGAGAAATGACATGTATGTATGGTTATCCTTAAAGTTTGCCTTAAATTTTATGGGAGAAATGACATCAAAATGACATGTAAATGGTTCCAAAAACACTAGCAAATGCCTTAAACCAAGTGTGTGCATAAGTTTAAATTGGTATGTTTATTTATGAACTTAATTGAAATAAATATGCTGCTAGAAATGAAAATATAATGATAGGTTCTACAAGATGGATGTAGACTAATGTTTAATATATGCATGTATGCATGTATGTCTAGTGGAGATGTATGTTTGGTGGAGTTGTTGTGTGCATGTGAAAGTTGTGTGAAGACAATTATCTTGCATGCAGAAATGAAAATATACATGGTTATCCTTAAATTTTTCCTTGAGCTTATGGAAGAAATGACATGTACATGGTTATCCTTGAAGTTTTCCTTAAATTTTATGGGATAAATGACATAGAAATGACATGTACATGGTTCCAAAAACACTAGCAAATGCCTTAAATTTTATGGGAGAAATGACATGTACATGGTTATCCTTAAAGTTTGCCTTGAGTTTATAGGAGAAATGGGAGAAATGACATGTACATGGTTATCCTTAAAAGCTTGCCTTAAATTTTATGCGAGAAATGACATTGAAATTACATATACATGGTTCCAAAAACACTAGCAAATGCCTTAAAGTAAAGTTTTCCTTAAAGTTTATGGGAGAAATGACATAGAAATGACATGTACATGGTTCCAAAAATGCTAGCAAATGCCTTAAATTTTATGGGAGAAATGACATGTACATGGTTATCCTTAAAGTTTGCCTTGAGTTTATGGGAGAAATGGGAGAAATGGCATGTATGTATGGTTATCCTTAAATTTTATGGGAGAAATGACATAGAAATGACATGTACATGGTTCCAAAAATATTAGAAAATGCCTTAAACCGAGTATGTTCATAAGTTTAAATTGGTATGTTTATTTATGAACTTAATTCAAATAAATATGTTGCTAGAAATGAAAATATAATGATAGGTTCTACAAGATGGATGTCGACTAATGTTTAATATATTCATGTATGCATGTATGTCTGGTGGAGTTGTTGTGTGCATGTGAAATTTGTGTGAAGACAATTATCTTGCACACAGAAATGAAAATGTAATGATAGGTTCTACAAGATGGATGTAGAGTAATGTTTAATATATGCATGTATGCATGTATGTCTGGTGGAGTTGTTGTGTGCATGTGAAAGCTGTGTGAAGACAATTATCCTGCACACTAGTATTATTCATGGTAGGTTCTACAAGATGGATGTAGACTAATGTTTAATATATGCATATATGCATGTATGTATGGTGGATCTGTTGTGTGCATAAGTACGTTACCACAAGCGACAATATTAAGTTCTTGGGAGAAGAAATTAAAAATAAGGTAATCAATATAAATATATATCTCAGTAAATATCAAATCAATATTAATCTCAATGGATATCCAAGTCTGCTAAAAAGAAAAAGGCCTGAAAAAAATTTACATAATCTAAGTACTCAATTAAATTTTCAAAATGTTAAATCTATTTCTAAAACAATATTTCATTGTGTTAACCAGAAATAAAATAATTACATTATACCAGCTACTTTACTAACTCATTGATCTATACTAGTACCAAGCAGTTGTAACCATAGAAGCTTATGCTTGTTTACCATTAGTACTACCCTAATTAACAGGAAGGTGTGGTTTAATACATAGTCTTAGTTACCTATATGATTACAGCTCTTAATGGGAACAAATATAATAGATAAGTGTAATAATGGGAACATATCTAACATATAAGTGTAATAATGGGAACATATCTAACATATATTAAGTTCTTGGGAGAAGAAATAAAAAATCAGGTAATCAATATAAATCTATATCTCAATAAATATCGGATCAATATTAATCTCATTGCATATCCAAGTTTGCTAAAAATAAAAAGGCCTGAGAAAATTTTACATAATCTAAGTGCTCTATTAAATTTTCAAAATGTTAAATCTATTTCTAAAACAATATTTCACTATACTAACCAAAAAAAAATTTACATTATACCAACTCAATCAAGCTCAAATATGGAAATCCTCAAGAAGCCCACACTACCCAAACACAGTTTACACGCTATGTTTTCACCAACAATATTTTTATCACTGAGTTTTCATCTAGGACAGAGAAGTATTGACTTAAGATTGTTTTCCAGATTACTGTTGTGGTTTGATGAGGAGATAGGTGGTCTAAATACGCAGGGAGACTCATTGTTTAGAGAGATTATATTTTTTTATACAAAAATTGGGTGACGACTACAGTATTACAGTGGATTGATGTAGATCTACATCACATTGACTGCAGGAATAAGAGACACACCCTGTAGAGTGATGCCACTCTCAAGATTGAATAAAGATTTTTTCTACCTCTGTCTTGACCTCATTAAGATGGCACATCCGTAAAGCTCATGACGTCAGGAATAATGCTTGTTGACTCCTATAGAACTGATATGACGTCAGGAATAATACTTCTATATATAATATAGATAAGCTATGTGTTGTGCTATACAACACCCCCCCCACCCCGCCCCCATTTATTTTAATAATTGGGGACCCTTTAGAAATAAATAGGAAATTTATTTTTAACTTTAAAACAAAAAAAAATTAGGAAATAAAGTTTTCTTTGAGTTTTTTTGCTTTATTCCTTAGTGCGCATCACAAACCGCATAGCTTACAACCAAAAAGACTTAAAATCCATTAAGTCACGTGGGTTGCGAAACACGCTAAGCATTTTCTGAAGTTATATTTAAAACTTGCAAATGTTTCAATCACCATTATAATTTGTTTATCGCATCACACCTCATTTAAACAATCAAATTTATAAATCAATTCGGCATAAGTTGCGATTACGCCGACCCGACGAGCCGACAAAGAAAAGAAAAAAAAGCTCTAAAGTCCCATAAATCCCAGTTGCTTGACTTCTTGAATGTGCACTTCGCATTTTTCACGACTTAAAGAAAAAGCAAGTTTATTTACCGCATAAGAGTTGCGATGTGCGATTTGCACAAATCGCATTTCGTTGAATTTATGGGTAAACATCACAAACGGTAAAAGTTATAAGTTGAAATATGAAAATCAATGGAATTTAATTACTCAAGCTTGCAAATGACTTATGTCATATCAAACTGAAATCCGAGATCCAACATCTTAAATTTATTTGTAGCTGTTTTGTGTAAAGGTGTAGAAGATTTGATTTGAAAGGATTATCAATAATTAAATCCATTTAATAGAAATAAAGGTTTTAATAGATTCATATCTATTCATGCATGTTTAATATAAACGAGGGATTTGTCTCTCTATTATCAATACTTGTAATTTTCTCTCTATTTACTTGGAATCAGGAAACCACTTAACAGAGTGAAGAAGATTGAAATGAACAAGAAAAGCAAAGATATTGCTCAAATGCTGTCTACTGAAGACTCAAACATGTCTCCCCTATTTTCAAATACCACCTGCAACAAGGATTGCGACAGTTCATCATGGGAGGAAATGTATAAGCGTTTCGAAGACAAAAATCCAAGGGTAATAACCAAAGTTGCTACAACAGGCATGTAAGTTTCTTCAGATGCGAATTACTTCGATGTTGCATGTTCATTCGTCCACAAAACCAAAAATTCTCCCTTACATAGACATGGTTAAGTGGGTAATTGACCACTTAAACATAGAAGATAGAACATTCAAAGATTCAAAAGGTGAGAATATTGGGTCATTCAGGGCAGAAGATTTACAAGCAATGTACCATCTACCCTCCCCGCAGCAGAAATATGACAAGGCTTTTCTGCAAAGCTTTAGAGTAGAGCATCCAAACCTCATGAAAGTCATAAAGGAATGGAAGGAAGACCAGGGAAAGCTGAAGCGAGATAAACTTGGTATGTACCCAATTTACCATATTCCTTCCCCTACTGTTATGATGTTGGTATGTTGTGTAGATTGTTTTCAAAACCTGATACCATTAGGTTTTCAGTAGATTGGGTCTCATTAATTGATGCAATCGTCAATTCCATAATTTTGGATTGGGAAAATACCCTATCTGAAAATTTAGCCAAAAACATCATGGATTATAGGAATAAAAGGAGTGTTTCATCTAGAGAAATACCTCCCTTTTATATGAGTGCTTATGTCATGGACGCAATCTGCTTTTCTTCTAGTTTTCCTAACATGGGATGGAAATGAACTACCTAAGATCCTACTCCAATCCATATTTACCATAGATCCATTTGGGATTCAGACTTCCATTTGAATTTTTATAAAATTTTCCATGGATTCATGTTGCTTATGCACCAAATGATATTCAATGAGAAAGCCCCTAGGGTTTCCAAATAAGTTAGTACAAATACTGTTTCTGTGGCTAGATGGTTTGCAGAGGAGAATTTTACATATCTCAGAGTATTTGGGAGTTATGCTTCTCCCCACGTCCTACCATATTATGTTCCTGATAAGTTACTTGCAAGAGAGATAACCTACCAGCTTGTTAATGGTATTACTAAAGAGTTGAAAGATGCTAAGAAGGCCGTTTGGCCTAATTTCCCTTTTCAGTGCGGTAATTTTGCAATTTTTGATATTTTCCATACCTACAAGGAGGTTTCAAATATTAATCTATTGAATTTGGCAGTAATGACAAAGAGGCTATATGATCCAAATGATGTAATTAAAAACTACATCACAGAGCTCAAAATGAAGCCTTTTGTAAAGGAAATATATGGATTTGATGATCTCTTCCAAGGCATGGAAAATTTTTTAGATGTAATTAAGTTTGCATCCAGTCAACTCAACCAAGATGATTTGGAAGCCTTCCAAACATACATAAATAAGAGATTGGAGAGAATTCCTCTTGACTTGCTAACTATTGAATATTTCAATAGACCTACTCCAAGTATCGGCTTGGACAAAGAAGCAAAAGACATGTCTGAGGATGAGTCGGGACAATCAGAGCATCAATCTCTCAATTCAGATCATTCTCAAAATGAATCTGAATCCAAAAAGGATAGCCCAAAAAAGATAACTGATCAAATAATCCAAGAGATAGAGATGCAGGAAAAAGAGAAAGTAATGGAACAGAGTCAACTTCTCAAGAAGTTCAACACAGTCATGACACACTTGATCAGTCAGAAATGTCCCAAAAGAAGAATTTGAGAAGTGAATGGGATGATTTTTCTGAAGCAATAAAAAATCCTAAAACCAATCCCAACACTGATCAAGCTATTAGTTTTCGGACACCTGAACATTCTCAGAAGATAGTGGAAATTGTTAATCCACTACAACAAGTTCCAGAAACTCATGATCGAGAGATCATACCGGCCTACCCTACATAACAAATATTTTTACATGTTGAGGAAATTCCTTCACTGGATATCTACTACAGTCCTAATCATAAGGCTGTAGTCAAGAGAAATAAAAGGAGAAGAATTGATGATACAGTCTCAAACCTCACAAATGAATCTGTTGTCATTTTTTGGAAGGATCCCTTAGTTGATCCTACTGAACATTTAACTAAATTATCACAGTTTTCAAGGGCATATGCCACTACCACTGTTGATAAATTTACTAAGGTTAAAATGTTTTTGAAGCAGAAGGAAGATAGAATACAAGAACTAGAGAGACTGTTAGATGAAGAAATATCTAACTCCAGTGAGAAAATGAAATCAAAGATGGCCCAATTTCAAAAATATTTTGAGAGTCATAAATTGCAACATCAAGTAGAAATCACTGAAAAACAAGCACAAATGGAAGCAGCAATGACTAGGTTACAAAGCCAACCACAATTAGAGAAATTCATAAAAGAAGCATTGGATGTAAATGCTAAGTTAAAGCAACAACATGAAGTATCTTTCCAACAAGCTTCTATTATTGCATCTTATTGTGATTCAAATAAAATACTGATTCAACAAGTATTTATCTAGAAGCTTGAATGTGAGAAGCTCAAGAAGAAAATCAACGAACACTTTCAATGGCAAGCATCAGACTCAGGAAAGGAAGATAATCTACCCCAGGTAGATAAGTTCCACAAGGATATCTTATTCAAAGATTGGGAAGCACAAATAAAGCATGAAAAGAAAGCAGCAATGAAAACATCAAGATTATAAAAGGAAATTATTGAATATGTATGTGAACAGTTGGTGAAAGAAAAAATTATCAAAGAGTACACGTCTGAAGTGTTCTTAGAATTCAAACCGCTAGAAACACAATGGAATCGAAAGGCAGAAGCACAAGATGAAGCAATTAAAAAGGTAAATAAGTTTGATCAAGAAAATTATTAGAATTTTCTGATCAAACCTTATCATCAATACCGGATCCTGCAATCTTTAAAATATTCAACAAGAAGATCACAGTCAGTACTCTCAAACGCAGTATTGAAGGGACAGATCAGATCAAGGATTTCGCAGCCAGCTCAGCTCAAGGCCATGCTAGATATTTGTCAAATTCGTGACCAAATCCAAAAGAAAGGGTAGAATTCATAAATCATATTGTTACTTTATTTTCCTAGATTGTAGTTTAAGTTAGTCTTACGAGGATGGTTGTTTGAAACCTCCTCTATATTTTTGTAATAATCTATTTAAGAACATAGTTAGTTTAGTATTTAAGCCCCTCTCATGCATTTAGAGAAGGGTCTAGAAATTTGTCAAAAACATTTGCAAAGAATGCACTATTGTAAGTATGTGAATGCTTTGATGAATTAATGGAACACATCTATTATCTTTTTACAATTAAAGTTGTTTAACTGATGTTGCATTACTGTACTCTTTAAAATTGCTTGAAAGTGAAGAGGAGCAGATCAACTACTGTCAGTTTACATGAGTAGAACTTCGTACATATGGTACTTTTATTCACTTGTATTAAGTCTTTGTTTATATATTGACAGTCATTTTTTTATTGCATTATATATTTGAAACGTTATTATAGATGAATGTTACATGCAATTCTATTCTAATATTTGTTTGTGATTTCTTATTGAATATATAATTACACATATGAGTGTGATATATTTTTCACAATTATTCTAGTCAAACTACTTTGTTAGAAGAATCATCTATCATAATTTTCATCTCTTTCAACTGTTAAATGATCTATATTACTAATAGTTGAAAGATATCTCTTTAGATCACATAAAGGAAGAAACACCTCAGGTATATAGTAGAATAAATAGTTTAGATAAATGCTTATGATAGATTAAAATCATTCTCCATTTGCAAGTTGTATAATCAAAACACCCTCAAAATCATCCTTATTGGGAAACTAGCCCCATTACCCCCAGTCAGAGCCACTACACCAAATGGAAAAGGAGTTGCTTTAAGGTCCGGACCGGGTGGTTTTCCCCCATGTTTCGGCAGCGGAAATTCTGAGGCCTCAACATTCTAGCGCTAGAAGGAGGGTCTTGTGAATGGAAAAAAAATCTGATCAATCTAAAGGTCAATCTAAGAGTCTCTCTCCCTCTAGATCCCCATCAACTTGCAGAAAATTATCTAGATCCTCATCTTCAAAATATGAAGTTGATCATCCTTCTCCTAAGTCTCCTAGTGATACTCAACCCATACTATCTCCTGATTCCCATCAAGCTTCCCCAGAATTTCAGTCTTTGATAGGAAATTTAGAGAGAGTATCTATTTCTACTGAAAATCCTGAATCTTCTCAAATATCGGATATTAGTGTTTCATCTTCTTTACAACCTCAAAGAATATTAACTCGATCAGAAAAAGTCAAAAGACATGAATTCTTCCTTTTGAATTTCCCATCGATAGTACTCGAAATATACTAAAGAGGACTCAATCAGAGTCAATCTCCAGCAAGATCTTATCCCATTCACCTCCGTTACCTCCGCTCACTTCCACAACTTCCATTCCAACAATCAGTTTTACTTTGACTAGTTCTAGTACTCAAACTACTATCCCTTCAACTAGTCCTTGTACTCGGCTTGCCTCTTCTTCAACTCAAACTCCACCCATCCAACGTATTCAAAATCCAATGGTATTAAATCCATGGAACAATCCAGGGGCTGTAAATATGCCATTTCCTCTTCATGCTCTACCAAAATCACCTGAAATATGGTTACCTAAATTTAATCCTGGTGATGGTCTTCCAGCAGAAGAACACATTCACAATTTTATGTTAGTCGTCAATCTAAATGTTGCAGTTGAAGAGGATTACGTTGTAAGATTATTCCTATATACTCTAAAAGGATCCGTAGGATCTTGGTATTTTACACTGCCTGCCCGCTCTATAACTACCTATAATATGTTCGAAGAACAATTTCTAGAAAAGTTTGGGGATGATAGGACCACTGCTATGCTCATCAATGATTTGTCAAATCTAAAATCTAAAGCAGGTGAGAAGATAAAAGATTTCAATTCAAGATTTAATAAATTACTCAATAAAATTCCTGCTACAGCAGTTCCTGGTGCAAAAGTTCAAATTGAGTGGTATATTTCATCTCTTCCATCCAATATAACTATTTTTGTTGATAGAGAAAAACTGTCGACACTCATAGAAAACCTGAAGGAATATCTATCTCTAGAGAAACGAATAACACCTCTTGAGAAAAATAATTCTCAAGAGGATCGAAAATCAAAGAAGGTATCTTTCAAAGATGATTCTAAAAGGAAGATGCCAAAATACCCTTTTGACGTATAAGGTCTTCAAAAAGTTTTGAAGACTATGAAAAATGAGATGACAGATATCAAAAAAGAAGTCACTGAAAATTCGAGCTCAAAAAAGACTTTCAGAAACTTCAAGAAAGGTCACTTCTCTAATACTCAATCTCCAAATATCATATCTGGTGTCAAATATGATAAATATATAGATGAAGAGAAAACAGAGGAAGAAGAAGATGAAGAAGAAGAAGAAGTTAACCTAGATGGAATGTGGCATTTCATCCTACCAAATGAAGAATGACATGAAGCTTTACCTATGAGCACAAGGAGAAAAACGAATACTGAAGCAACAAAACCAAATCAACAACAAAATATTTCAACTTCTGCTAAAGATAAAATAGTAAGCAAAAATTCTACTTCAAAGGCTACACAAACAAGTCTCGTTACTTCAGATACTCCACCTACATCTAAGACAATGGTAGTCTCAGACACTATTGAGTATAATGTAGTTGAAGATATGAAGAAAACTAGGGACAAAATTTCAATTCACGAGCTTACTAAATTGAAACAACAACATAAAATCTTACTTAGAGACTAAAATGCAGTTCCTGCTTCAACCTTACCTGCTTCAGTAATAGTACAAGCTGCTAATGAATTAGACTGGTCGCATATGTGGCTACCATATAATGGAAATCCAAATCAAATTCGGGTAGACCGTGAAAATTTCATGAAACATACAGTCACCAATCTTGAAGGAGTAAATGAGCCAGTAGAATTCAATAATAACATTATTGGAAGCTACTCAATAGGGTCATTTTTTGGGAAATTTCAATGCTCAACCATCACCTTTCTTTGATAATGCAGTTGTTTCTTAGATTGAGAATTTTTCCCAACCAGATAGTTCCAAATGTATAAATTTTGTAGATAGAGCGTTATTTAATTATTTATTTTGGACTCTTTATTTTGACGGTTCTAAATTTGAAGATGGTGCAGGCACTGGCTGTATTTTAATAAACCCTGAAGGATAAAAGATCATGTTAGCCTGCAGATTAGAATTCAATTGTACAAACAATGTAGCTGAATATGAAGCATTAGTTCAAGGTTTGTACAAAGCTATTGATCTTTATATCAAATATCTGAAAGTCCTAGGAGATTCAGAAATCATTATTAGACAGGTAAGAGATACCATTCGTTGTAATTCTGGACATTTAAAGCATTACCAATAATTATTCCAAGAATTAACCATTCATTTCTTAGCCTTTAATATTTCTTCTGTACCTAGGATGCAAAATGCTAGTGCAGATCTACTGGCTAATGTAGCATCAAATTTAATCCCATCTCAAGAGTTTAGTCCCGATAGATTTTCTATTGAATTAATTTTTAGACCATTTCTTCCTGATAATATTACCAATTGGAGAGTATTCAATAATGATTCAGATATTATAGATTTCTTAACATCTGAAGGATCTTATGATAGCCAAATTTTGGATGAAATTGAACATGACATTAAGATTAATAAAGAACAAGACGAAAATCCTATTCCTAAATCTGTTGTCAATTTAGAAGACATATATGATCTGAAAGATAGGTTTAAAAGAGTTACTAACTAAAAAACACAAAGCTCTACCTTAAAATTTGAGTTACTAAATCTAGGAACTGACGAAAAACCTCAAATTGTCAATCTAGGCCTTGGTCTATCTTTCAAAGAAATATTATCATTTATCGGATTGTTTAGAATGTGAAAAAGTGTCTTTGCTTTGGATTACACTGATCTTAAAACATATGACACTTTTATGATTCAACACATAATTCCTATGATCTCAGAAGAAAAACCTATACAATAGAAATTGAGGAAGATTCATCCAAATCTGGAAAATCAAATCGAAATAGAACTGAACAAACTCCTCAAAGAAAAAACCATCTTTCCAGTCAGGCATTCTAAATGGGTATCAAATTTGGTACCTTTCAGGAAGAAGAATGGCGATATTATAATTTGCATTGATTTTAGGAATTTAAACAAAGCTTGTCAGAAGGACAACTTTCCATTACCAACCATGGAACAAGTGCTGCAGAGAGTAGTTGGTTATGAACTTATGTCCTTTCTAGATGGATTCTCGGGATATAACCAAATTCTTGTACATCCAAATGACAGATTGAAAACTACGTTCAGGGCTAAGTGGGTAAATTATGCCTATCGAAATATGTCATTTGGATTAATTAATGCAGGTACCACTTTTCAGAGAGTTATGGACACTGCTTTTATAGGGCTCATAAATAAATCAGTGGTTATTTATTTAGATGACATTACATTCTTTTCTAAACAAGTAATTTATCATGTGAATAACCTAAAACAAGTCTTTGAGCAATGTAAAAGGTATGTCATCTCATTAAACCCAAAAAAATCATTTTTTGCATTATATGAAGGAAAAATTTTAGGATTCATTGTGTCAAAAAGAGGAATCTATATTGATCCTGAAAGAATTGAAGAAATTAAAAGAATTCCTTTCCCTCAAAACAAGAAAGCTATGGAGTCATTTCTTGGGCAAATTAATTTTGTTAAAAGGTCTGTCCCTGACTTTTCACAAATATTTTTACCATTACAGAACATGATTAAGAAAAATTCAGTCTTAAATGGGGACATAATGAAAGAGAAGCATTTGATTTGATTAAACAATCCATTGTCAATGCGCCATTCCTAACTACCCCCAATTTTCTTAATCATTTTAATTTATACACTTTTTCATCAAATACTTCATACGCTATTGTTTTAACACAGCTTAATGACCAACAAATTCAAGCACCAATATCATTTTTCAGTTCTAATTTGTAAGGTGCGGAACTAAATTACACATCTGTCGAAAAACGAGCATTTGTTGTCTTTAAGGCTATAAATCATTTCAGGCCATTTCTCCTAAAAACTCACACCAAAATCATATTTTCATTCTCTGCAGTGAGACAACTATTAATGCAAAGAGAATTAGAAGAGAAAAGGGCTAACTGGGTTATCGCTTTACAAGAATATGATGTAGAAATTAGACCCTCTAAAATTGTTAGAGGTCAAGGTTTTTGCAGAATGCTTACAGGAGCATCCCATCTATCATCAGAAGAAGATTCAAGTAACACTATGAATATTTCAGAGGTAAGCCTCAATGATGCACAGTCTCAATACACTAATCTCATTTTTTATTTGAAGAATGGATATTCTTAGAATCAACTCAGTTACAAAACAAAACAAGCTTTGATATTAAAGGCCAAGCAATATGAATTAATCAACGATGTATTGTTTAGGATAAATTTTGATTATTTACTACTAAGATGCTTAGAAAAATCTGAAGCAGATAAAGTCTTGCAGGAACTCCATGATGGACCAACTGGAGGAAATTTTGGAGGAAATATGACAACACACAAAATCCGACATGCAGGTTACTATTGGCCTACACTTTTCAAAGATGCTCATGAATATGGAAGAAAATGCAAAGTGTGTCAAAGTGCATTTGGAAGACAAAGGAAGCCAGCATTCCCATTACATCTAGTCAATATCGAACAACCATTTGAACAATGGGGATTAGACATAATCGGTGAGATTGTTCCTAACTCTTCAAAACATCATAGATATATTCTCACAATTATAGATTAATTTATTAAATGGGTGGAAGCAATTCCATTAAAGGTAGCCAACTCTGAGAATATCATTGATTTCATCGACCAAAATATCATAAATAGGTTTGGCTTACCTACTTCTTTAATGTTTGATAATGCATCTTGCTTCTTAGGAACTGCTATGATGGAATTTGCAATCAAAAGAGGTTTTAAACTTAATTATTCTGCAAATTATTACCCGCAAGGAAATGGTTTATTAGAATCTACAAACAAGAACTTGATTAGAATAATCAAAATAACTGTTGATCAAAACCAAATAAATTGGCATAAGTCATTAATATTTTCTCTTTGGGAAGATCGAATAACTCATAAAGCTTCTATTGGCACTTCTCCATTCAATCTTTTTTATGGAAAAGAAGTTGTACTTCCTACCAACATTGGTGTTCCCTCTCTTTCCTTAGTACAATTTATTGATGAATATCTTGCTCCTTCTTTACAACTTAGACAATGTCAAATTCTTAAGTTACAAGAAGAAAGAGAAAAATCTAAACAGACTCATACACATCATCAATAGATAGTAAAAGCCTCATTTGATTCAACTTCTGCTACTCCAAAAAAATTTCAAATTGGTGATTTGGTATTGAAATGGGACAAAGTGCATGAGGAAAAAGGTAAACACATGAAGTTTCAAAAATTCTGGCTACGTCCATTTCAAATAATTGAAGAAATAGGCCCATCAACATTCTTATTGTAAGGTCTATCAGGCAAAAGAGATTCTTTGCCTGTTAATGGGCAGATTTTGAAAAAATAATTTTCATAGGAGGTAGCCCCTTCTATTCCCTATATACTAGTGTCTTTTTCTTTTCCTTAGAAAAATAAAAGTTTCTTAGTATAAATTTTTGGCTTTTCAAAATAAAATCTCAGATGATTCTTTTTTTATTTATCACTTATAGAAATAAGAAGTGTTAAGGAAACAATCGAAAGATTTGAAAGATAAATAGATTCTATTTTTACTGAAAGATGCAATTTCACTAAAGTTATTTATTCTCTGATGAACTCTCATCTTATATAGCATGATTATTGTGTCATCGGTCAAGAAAATAATCTTTAACATAGTAAAGACTCTTTTACAAAAAATCAATCTAAAACTCAACATTATCATCCAGAATCCCCAAAAGGACCAATGATTCAGCCCATCCGGGAAAACTTATTAATTTTTGAAAGAAATTCAAAAAATATTATAACTAGTGAAACTTAAACGATAATAAGTCTCATCACAAGTATGTTTACCATGTTCATAGGGAAATAGTTGAACTGACATTACCAATATTGCTTACCAAAACAGGGTAATACTTGATATTATATCAAGAGGACAAGGGGTCTCATCAAGAGCTAGCTTGATTAGTTTGATTAGAACTAGTGAATGGCATTGTCATCATTTGGTTACCAAGCCAAGACAATGGATTTTAAGTAAATAAAAATATGATACAAAAAGAAAAGTTTCAAAAAAATTAGAATTTATTTTTGGAAATTGTAAGAAACATTAGATGGAACAATGAATCATTGTAGGGTAAAAGGTAACTCTACCAAAAGCTTAAATTTCTTATTGGAACAGAGGCTCTACCTGTGATAAAAGAGTAAATATTTATAAAGTTGATCTGTAAGAGCCACCTACTTTATCTTTTTGAACTAAGTAAATACTATTATAGATTCTCATACTTATATATTTAAAAGAGAGATTCTTATGAATTGTAAATAAGAGAAATTTCATCACTTATTAAGATATTATTTGTTTGAAATTCATTCCTGCAACTATTTTAATTTCAAAGAACTTTTAGAAATTTCAAAAAAGTTAGTCAGAGATAGCTGGATCTCCCAAGTGAATCGCCAATTGTTGTGCTATACAACTCCCCCCCATTTATTTTAATAAATGGGGACCCTTTAGAACTAAATAGGAAATTTATTTTTAACTTTAAAATTAAAAAAAAATATATGAAATAAAGTTTCCTTTGAGTTTTTACGCTTTATTCCGTAGTGTGCATCGCAAACCGCATAGCTTACAACCAAAAATACTTGAAATCCATTAAGTCACGCAGGCTACGAAACACGCTAATAATTTTCCAAAGTTATATTTAAAACTTGAAAATGCTTCAATCACCATTATAATTTGTTTATTGCATCGCACCTCATTTAAACAATAAAAATTATAAAACAATTCGGCATAAGTTGTGATTACGTGGACTCGACGAGCCAACAAAGAAAAACACATAAAGCTCTAAAGTCACATAAAGCGCAGCTGCTTGACTTCTTGAATGCGCACTTCACATTTCGCACGACTTAAACCAAAAGAAATTTTATTTACTGCATAAGAGTTGTGATGTGCAGTTTGCACAGAACGCATTTCGTTGAATTTATGGGTGAACATCACAAATGGTAAAAGATATAAGTTTTGATATGTGAATTAAAGTAATTTAATTACTCAAGCATGTGAAATGACTTATGTCATATCAAACCGAAATCCGAGATCCAACGTCTTAAATTGATTGGTAGCTATTTCGTGTAAAGGTGTAGAAGATTTGATTTGAAATGATTATCAATGATTAAAATAATTTAATAGAAATACAGTTTTTAATAGATTCATATCTATTCATGCATGTTAAATATAAACGATGGATTTGTCTCTCTGTTCTCTATACTTGTAATATTCACTCTACTTACTTGAAATCAGGAAACCACTTAACAGAGTGAAGAAGATTGAAATGAACAAGAAAGGCAAAGAGATTTCTCAAATGTTGTCTACTAAAGACTTAGACATGTCTCCCATGTTTTCAGATACCACCTGCAAAAAGGATTGCATAATTTCATCATAGGAGGGAATGTATAAGCTTCTCGAAGACAAAAATTCAAGGGTAATAACCAAAGTCGCTACAATAGGCACGTCAATTTCTCCAGATGCGACTTACTTCGACGCTGCATGTTCATTCGTTCACAAGGTAGCCGCAAGAAAAAAAAATTTCCCTTGCATAGACATGGTTAAGTGGGTAATTAACCACTTAAACATAGAAGATATAACATTCAAAGATTAAAAAAGGTGAGAATATTGGTTCATTCAAGGAAGAATATTTACAAGAAATGTACCATCTACCCTCCCTACAGCAGAAATATGACAAGGATTTTCTGCAAAGCTTTAGAGCAGAGCATCCAGACCTCATGAAATTCATAAAGGAATTGAAGGAATACCAGGGAAATTTGAAGCGAGATAAACTCGGTATGTACCCAATTTCCTAGATTCCTTCCCCCTACTGTTATGTTGTCGGTATGTTGTGTAGATTGTTTTCAAAACCTGATACCACTAGGTTTTCAGTAGATTGGGTCCCATAAATTAACGCAATCGTCAATTCCTTAATTATGAATTGGGAAAATATCCTATCCGAAAATTTATCCAAACACATTATGGAGTATAGGAATAAAATTAGTGTTTCATATAGAGAAATACCTCCCTTTTGTATGAGTGCCTATGTCATGGACACAATCTGCTTTTCTTCTAGTTTTCCTACCATGGGTTGGAAATGGACTAGCCAAGACCCTACCCCAATCCATATTTACCATAGAGCCATTTGGGATTCATACTTCCATTTGCATTTTCATAAAATTTGACATGGAGTCATGTTGCATATGTACCAAATGATATTCAATGAGAAATCCCCTAGGGTTTCCAAAGAAGCTAGTACAGATATTATTTCTGTGGCTAGATGGTTTGCAGAGGAGAATTTTACATATGTCAGATTATTCGGGAGTTATGCTTCTCCCCAATTCCTACCATATTATGTTCCTGATAAGTTACTTGCGATAGAGATAACCTACGAGCTTTTTAATGGTATTACTAAACAATTGAAATATGCTAAGAAGGCCATTTGACCTAATTTCCCTTTTCAGTGCGGTACTTTTTCACTTTTTGATATTGGCCAAAGCTATAAGGAGGTTTCAAATATTAATCTATTGAATTTGGTAGTAATGCAAAAGTGTTTGTATGATCCAAATGATGTAATTAAAAACTACATCACAAAGCTCAAAATGAAGCCTTTTGTAAAGGAAACAGACAGATTTGATGATCTCTTCCAAGGCATGGAAAAGTTTTCAGATATAATTAATTTTGCATCCAATCAACTCAACCAAGATGATTTGGAAGCCTTCCAAACATACATAAATAAGGGACTGGAGAGAATTCCTCTTAACTTGCTAACTATTAAATATTTCAATAGACCTACTACAAGTATCATTTTGGATAATGAAGCAAAAGACATGTCTGAGGATGCTTCGGGACAATCAGAGCATCAATCTCACAATTTGGATTATTCTGAAAATGAATACGAATCCAAAATGGATAGCCCAGAAAATATATTTGATCAAGTAATCCAAGAGATAGAGATGTAGGGAAAAAGAGAAAGTAATGGAATAGAGTCAACTTCTCCAGAAGTTCAGCACAGTCATGACACAGTTGATCAGTCAGAAAAATCCCAAATGAAGAATCTGAGTAGTGAATGGGATAAGCTTTTTGAAGCAATAAAAGCTCCTAAAACAAATCCCAACACTGATCAAGCTATTACTTTTCAGACACCTAAAAATTCCAAGAAGATAGTGGAAATTGTTAATCCACTACAAAAAGTTCCAGAAACTCATTATCGAGAGATCATACTGGTCTACCCTACACAAAAAATAGTTTTACAAGCTGAGGAAATTCCTTCACTGGATATCTTCTACAATCCTAATCATAAGGCTATAGTCAAGAGAAATAAAAGGAGAAGAATTGATGAAACAATCTCAAAACTCACAAATGAATATGTTTATGTTTTGTGGAAGGATCCCTTAGCTGATCCTACTGAACATTTAACTAAATTATCACAGTTTGCAGGGGCGTATGCTACTATCACTATTGATAAAGATACTGAGGTTTAAATGTTGTTGAAGTAGAAGGAAGACAGAATACAAGAACTAGAGAGATTGTTAGAAGAAGAAAAATATAACTACAGTGAGCAAATGAAATCAAAGGTGGCCCAATTTCAAAAATATTTCGAGAGTCTTAAATTGCAGCATCAAGTAGAAATCAATGAAAAGAAAGCACAACTGGAAGCAACAATGACCATGTTACATAGCCAATCATAATTAGAGAAATTCATAAAATAAGCATTGGATGTAAATGCTAAGTTAAAGCAACAACATGAAGTATTTTTCCAACAATATTCTATTATTAACTCTTATTGTGATTCAAATGAAATATTGATTCAGCAAGTAGCTATCCAGAAGCTTGAATGTTAGAAGCTCGAGAAGAAAATCAACGAACACATTCAATGGCAAGCATCAGACTTAGGCAAGGAAGCTAATCTACCCCAGGTAGATAAGTTCGAGCAGGCAGAGAAAGAAACAATCAAAACATCAATATTATCAAAGGAAATTATTGAATATGTATGTGAACAGCTAGTGAAAGCAGAACTTATCAAAGAGTACACATATGAAGTGTTCTCAAAAGTCTAACAACTAGAAACATAGTGGAATCAAAAGGCTGAAACACAGGATGAAACAATTAAAAATGTAAATAAGTTTGATCAAGAAGATTATTGGAATTTTCTGATCAAACATTATCATCAATACCAGATCCTGTAGTCTTTAACAGATTCAAAAAGAAGATTTCAATCAATACTCTCAAATGTGATATTCAAGGGACAGATCAGATCGAGGATTTTGCAGCCAGCTCAGCTCAAGCTCATGCTGGATATTTTTTATCTTCGTGACCAAATCCAAAAGAAAGGGCAGAATTCTTAAATCATATTGTTACTTTATTTTCCTAGATTGTAGTTTAAGTTAGTCTTACGAGGATGGTTGTTTGAAACCTCCTCTATATTTTTGTAATAATATATTTTAGAACATAGTTAGTTTAGTATTTAACCCCCTCTCATGCATTTAGAGAAGGGTCCAGAAATTTGTCAAAAACATTTGCAAAGAATGCACTATTTTAAGTTTGTGAATGCTTTGATGAATTAATGGAACATATCTATTATCTTTTGAAAATTAAAGATGTTTAGCTGATGTTGCACTACTATACTCTTTAAATTGCTTGAAAGTGAAGAGGAGCATATCAATTACTGTCAATTTACATGAGTAGAACTTCGTACATATGGTACTTTTATTCACTTGTATTAAGTCTTTCTTTATAGATTGACAGTCATCGTTTTATTGCATTATATATTTGAAACATTATTATAGATGAATGTTACATGCACTTCTGTTCTAATATTTTTCTATGATTTCTTATTGAATATATAATCACACATATGAATGCGATATATTTTTCACAATTCTTCTAGTCAAACTACTTTGTTAGAAGAATAATCTATCATAATTTTCATCTCTTTCAACTATTAAATTATCCATATTACGAATAGTTGAAAGATATCTCTTTAGATCGCATAAAGGAAGAAACACCTCGGGTATATAGTAGAATAAATAGTTTATATAAATGCATATGATAGATTAAGATCATTCTCCATTTGCACGTTGTATAATAAAAAACACCCTCAAAATCCTCCTTATTGGGAAACTGGTCCCATCATCCCTAGTCGGATCCACTACACCAAAAGGAAAAGGAGTTGCTTTAAGGTCCGTATGGGGTGGTTTTCCCCCATGTTTTAGCAGCGGAATTTTGAGGCCTCAACACTATGGAAAACAAAGCATTTTGAGTTCATATGACAGGACCATTATTATCAATAAATAAATGAAACTAGTATCTAAGTTTAAATGATTAGGAAATTACACAGATCTTAAGTGTAATGAATCAGCAAATCAATGCTTATTGGTTACTGTCCCTGATATTGGTTACAGCTTCTATGACTTATTTAATTGCCTCCAGGTAGCTCCTAGCCAGCCAACAAACTCCAATCCAAGTTTTAGGTCTCACGGGCATATTAAAGCAAGTAAGAAATTAATGAAGTTTGTCCATGAAGCAAAGGAGATTGTTTTACAGTTTACTATTATGGTTTTATAAGGAGATAGTAGGTCTAAATACACAGTAAGACTCACTTTTTAGAGAAATTATGTTTTTTTTATGCAAAAATTGGCTGAATGCATCAGTATTACAGTGGACTGATGTAGATCTGCATCACATATTGAATATAGATTTTTTCCAAGTATATAACATCACCATTCATCCATGAAGAAAAGGAATCTCATGAAGGAATGAAGGGTTTTTTCTTCTACATGGAAATTCAGAGACAACGAGACAACTAGACGATGAGGCCACAATGAGACAAAAATATTAGAAAAATTACACCTATTCTAAATCCTTTGAAACTGTTTGTCTTTACCTCCCTCTTACAACAATGATAATGACCAAGGTTATCCTTCAAAGAAAAATGTGAAGTTCTCATTTGTATTAGTTTATTATGAGAAAATAAGCTGCATTCAAAGACTGGAGGTATAATTTGCAAGGGAGGTAGCATTATAAATCAAATTAGGCAAGAGACAGGTGCAAAGATCAAAATCGAGGAGGGTGTTCTAGGCTGCGAGGAGAGAATTATTATTATTGTAGCTCTGGAGAAGGATATAAAAGGAGACAAGGAAAAAATTATTGGAAGTGATGATAATGGACAGATAGAGAAAACTGTTGATGAAAGTAATGTTGCAAAGGAACAGGAGAAGTGAGCTAGAAGTGAAGAAGAACTTGAAAAAGAGAATTTTATTTCTCCAACACAAGAAGCACTTCTTCGTCTTCATGACAGGATATTGGAAGGCAAACCTGATGTAAAGGTGAATGAGGAGACTGATAAAAATACAACTCCGACAGTTACTAGATTGCTGATGCCTATTAATCAAGTTGGTTGTGTTCCTCGAAAAGGTGGAAATATTATCCAACAAACTCGCGTATAAAAAGGCTCTATTAGATGTATCTGAGATTTTTTACAAGTATATAACATCGCCATTCATCCATGAAGCGAAGGAATCACATGAAGGAACGAAGGTTTTTTTCTTCTACTTGGAAATTCGAAGACAATGAGACAGCTAGATGATGAGGCCACAACAAAACAATGAGACGACGACACTGTAGATCGTCGAGGATGCGTATTACAAATAACCTGCGAACACAGAAAAAAAAATTTAAAAACGAGAAAAAAAAAAAAACAATAAAAAAAAACCATAAATAGAACAATTCTCACCTTCGCTTGCTCCCCTCCTCGCCCTTGCAACAACAAACACAAACAGAGCGAGACAGGAAACAACGGTAACTAACCTAGACAGACAATAGAACGAGACAAACCGAACGGTTACAAAACTTAAACTTGTTCTAGTCCAGGGGCCCATATATTTATAAGAAATAGTTCGGCCGAATTATTTTCCAAATTTCGACCGAACTAATAGTTCGGCCAGACTATAAGTTTGGCCAAAATTTTGTTGCCTCTTTTCCCATCTCCAAACAAAAATCTGTTTACCCACGCCATCAATACGTCGTAAATGTAAACGACAGAATTAGTTCGGTCGAATTAATTTCAAAAATTCGGCCAAACTTTATAACAGTTCGGAAAATTTATAAAATTTCGACTGAACCGTTGGGAAAATGAAATTTCCGACCACATTTCTCATGAAAGTATAACCCACCTTCGCATTTTTACCCACATCAAATTTATTAAATAAATTGAATTTCACAATAATGTATCGCTAGGACCCATCAGTACATGACCTGTGGTCCCACACTAGTGTAGGTGTTTTCATGTTGTTTCTGGATGCCAATTTCACTATTTCTTGTTGCAAATTTCAATATCTAAAACATTGAATCTCAAGTTAATGTGCTAGTTAGAAAACACACCAATATATCATAATATGTTATTCCTATCATTTCACAATTGTGATATTAGCACATGCATACAACACACAAAATGCTACAATCAACACATACTTGCACACAATAGATAATCATTAGAGTAAATTGCAACCTAAAAGTTCCCATGAAAATTTCACGTACATAATATGTAAACCAATCAAAATCCTTTAAATTTAAAATGAGACACATGTAAATATTTTGGAGGGAAAAATAAAACCTACTTTTTTTAATTGTATTTTTGGCTTATATCCTTATAGGTTTACTCAAATTTCATGTATAAACACTCATTGGATGTGGAATCAAATTCTACATCCAACGAGTACTCATCATGCATACTTTTGAGAAGACCCACTATGATAAAAATTGAAGTTACATTAAAAAAGTTTGTTCAACGCGTTTTTTTAATGTCTTAATTTTTTATCAATATGGGTCTTCTCAAAAGTATGAATAATGGGTAATCGTTGGATGTGGAATTTAATTCTGCATCCAAAACATGTCTACACTTGAAATTTGAGTAAACCTATAATGAGATAAGTCAAAATTACAATTAAAAAAAATAGTTTTCTTCTTTTCCCTCCAAAATTCATATCTCTTATTTTATTATTTTCCTATTATTTTATTATTTTTCTTTAGGAGGTCACTTTTAGGCTAAAATTTCCTCTAATGCATCCTTTAAATAACACACTTTGTAACATAGTGCCAATTTCATTCTCCTAGACCCATTCAGTCCAAGTGATAAACCCAAGAGCTTTGCTACCACACTATATAATTCTCCCTCCCACCCCCTTGGACTTCCCGGGTTGAAGGAAGGTGTTACTTTCAACTAACCTGACCACCATGGTCTCACTATGAAGATGGAGTTACAAAATTAATTCTTCTCAAAAGCTTACAAAATTAACTTTGGAAAACACATTGCATTCGGCTCATCAAGGGCTTTCCAGTGATATAAATTTTACCCCAATATGATCTTTGGATTTAAAGTTATGCCCTTTCAAAGATTGGCCAATTAAACCTTAACAGATCAGAAATATGTTGCCATGTGGCACCCACCTGAGACCCATGTGTTCCCTCCATGTAGCTCGTGACACTTATGTGGCACCCATGTGGCCATGGTCACACACCTATGTCATCCCACTTGCATGTCCCACAGGGCCTGACCTCTTCATGTTTTTCCACACTTCTGTGTTATATTCAGTCCTGAGGGAAATATGGGTGCACAAAAAAATTTCCAAGTGGAATTTTCCTTAGACCTCTAGATATCCAAAATTCCATTCAAATAATACAACCCTAGCCCACATCCGAGGCTACATGTTTTTACACCTTTCCCTGTTACTCAGATGTCTGAGATCCTGGATACATATTCCACTTCACGGGGTCATCTTACCTTGCATCAAATAATCACCAAACGGGTCACACCCCTGAGTTCATACAAAATTTGGCTTGCAAATAAAACTGACTCTAAGCCTTCGATCACCCAAATGTTCCCCACTCCGGATATCACCCTTACTTGCTTCCTCCATGACATCTCTAAATTAATTTCAAATATGCTTCTTTTATAAAAGTGCACAAGTGAAAACTAGCCAAATGAATAGATCCCCATATACATATTCCAAGCTTACAATGCATCCAACCTGAATATAAGGTCCCACCAGTAGCTTATGCATCCTCAAATATGTGTCTTATATTTGCAATACTCAAACTTAGAAAACTTAAGGATTTCAAGGACTTTATCCAAGCCTTCCTTGAAGCCCAATGTTGCTTTGAACACCAAATTCTACTACAATGAAACCCTCATTCCAACAATAACACTCCATATATATTTCATGACCATAATGCATCAATGAAGCTATCAACATGCCCACTAATAGAAAATTAAAGAAGTCAAGCCATGGCTAACACTGCTCCACAACAAAAATATTGGAGTAGCAACATATCCTACCCCAGAATGGCTATCACACAATATTATCAACTTCACTTATAAAGCATACATTTCAACATCATAAATCCTTTACCACAAATAGCAATCAACCAATATTAAGCATTCAAAGATCCATGAGATCCATAGCATGCCAAACAATGGAATTCACACATTGTAATAGTTAATTGAGCATTTCAAGCATTCACACAAGACCTTATGATTAGCTATGTGCCTCAATAAAGTACTAGTAAACACAGGGGACCCCAAGCCCCTCATAGGCATGATAACATATATATAACGACTCATTAGAGACAAACATTAAGATCACATTCCTCCATTAACAATGCTAATACATTCATTGTTATTACACATAACAACATCATTCATTATCTCACAGTTCTACACAAGTACAAGTAAATAGAATTATTTGATTAACTTAAATGGATAGCAACTGCGGTAGGGACTTTAACTCTCCACTCAACCATATGTTAGCTACATTACAATATTTCTTGCAACTAACCACCCCGAGCTTGACTCAGAGTCTGAGGAGTTAAGTGCTCAATGGAAATTCACACTAGTTTAGTTTAACCAAATCACACAAAAATCCATAGCACATAGTGTCTCCACCTATTTACTAGGTGTCTATAGCATACAATATCTTCACCTGCTAAACACTTCAATGATCCAGAGCACATATTTTTCCACTTGAAAACCCTATAGGGATCTAGAACACTTAATGTATCCACCAATTAAACACTACATGCATCCAAAGTCCACTGTGTCTCCACCCACTATGCACTACAAGAATATAGAGTCCACGGTGTCTCCACCTATTAACCCCACAGGAATCCATATCACACATTGTCTCCACTTTCTAAGCACCACAGGAATATAGAGCACTTATTGAAAACCACAAGAATTTCTAGAGTACACAACATCTCCACCTACTAAATATGAGTCCAGAGCCCCCCATGACTCCACCTTCTCAAAACTATGGTCTTCTCTTTACACCATGCTCCTCAACATGCCTCCATGCCTACACATTCACTAATTTTTCTTGCCTTTTCTCGAACGAGTTCTCTTGCTCTGATATCATGCTATCTGTTTGTGCTTCTGAGAGTGACCCTTGTCAAAGCTTCACATTCACCACTAATTTTTTTATGCCTCTCTCACATACCTTACATATTTCCATATTCCGTTTCATGTTGACTTACGGAACATGTCCTTCAAGTACAAGGAATTTATGGGATTTTTTCCTTTATTATAGGTTTCCCATACTTTTCTTCAATGCCTTCACTTACAAGGCCATAAATTCATCAGGGAGATAGGTGGTGAAATATATACAATGACTTGGGTTTACAAGCAACTCCTCCTCCTTAGACCTCTAACTCTGTGTCCATTCCTCCAACCCAGTCAATGTTTACATTTCCAAATTATTTACATGAATTACAATTCATAGTTACATTTACAATAGAGGTAGCAAAAAGGGTTATCGGAGTACTTGAATGTGAGTATTTATTATGGCTGATGTGGTGGTCCAATTAGTTACTAAAGTAAAATAGTAAAAACCATAATTACAAATATAAACAAATCCATTACTATAGAGAAATTATGTAGCAACTGGATCTTCCTCATAATGGTACATATACTATAGAGTAACTCTACAACACTTTATAAATTGGTATAATAACTTGATGTTGTTTAAATATCATGCAATAAATATTGTTGACGAAAAATTATGTAGCATCCACTCAGTAGTAGAATAGATTGGAATCTTGTTGAGTCTTACAATTGATATATTAACCATTCCAACACATAAATCATGTAATATTGTTAATTCTCTAACAAAAATTATTCATTTTACATATAAAATTCCAACCATAATGATGTAATGTTTTGGAACTTAGAGTGAAATGATCTAAATTTGGTAAATAACAACAATGGAAGGATTCAAATATATGGAAGAAGATGGCATAATGCATGATTGAAAAAAGACAATTATAGACCTCATCAGTTATTTTTGTTTCCCTTAATTCTACTTTAAAGAGATTTTGAAATTATTGATCTCCCTCAACAACTATATCTTGGAAGGAAGTAGCTTCAAAGCTGTCAAGTCATGAGATTTCCCAAATAGAATTTATGGCTTTCTCGTGATTGGTAAAGTTGTGGAATAATTTGGTATTCTCATCCCTTTATTGTAGCCAGAGGGGCTTTCTTTTCATTCTCCACTCTTTCTCTTTATCAAATATGATCTTCCTTCTTTTTTTCTCAAGAGATATTAGAAGATCATTATTATTATTAGACAAGGAGCCCTCTCCATCACCTTCCATAATTTCTCTGACTTGATTTTTGATATCTTCAAGAAGTTTTGAATCCTTCATTTTTTTGAGTTTTTCGTAGGATATGGTAGCTTCTTTGACATGTTCAAGATTTTATTCGAACTGGATTAGAGGGGAGGCCCTTTTAGATGGGTCAAAAAGTCCCCAGGCATCATTAATAACTTTTGTATAAAATAGGTATTCGAACTAGTGGGGGATCAATTTAAATGAACTCGGTGGTTTCTTCCATGGATGAGCCCAACTTCAATAAGATTGGAAAATGAACTGAGTTTCCTCCCATAGAAACCTACTAGTGAATTCTTATATTGTATTCAAGAAAATATTTATATAATAGAAGTGATCCAATCACTTAGCAATCATAACCTCTCTCACTCTTTTTTTCCTCCAAGTGGGTGTTGGTGCTCTTTCCAGTAGGTTGAGAGGGAGGTTAGAGAGGGGATCCAAGTGTGAACTATTTGGATCCTGTATTTCATAGGCCTTGAGAGTGAAGTTAAAAACTCCCTTGATAATCAATCTGTATTCTTGAATAAGAGGGTTTTGAAGCATATCCTCCTATAAATATTTTATGTCCATGTATGCTCCATACAAGTTCAAGTAGGGAAAGTTCATATTCAAATCTCAAGATAAAATGTTAGTAGCCAAGCCATATTCGATAGACCATGCATTACATTTCTTCATATAATTTTTCTACCAATCGATGACCAAACCTCCTAATCTTCCATTTGTGTCAATTGCAAGGAAGTCCCACCCAAGCAAAGATTGAGATAGGATTTGAGATGCTTTGTCCCCATCAGACATAGTTTCATGAAGGAAGAGAATTTGTGGATTTTGCATCTCCATAAGCACCAAATATCCAGTTTCTTGTTGGGGACTACTAAGCCCCTACATTTGAGGGAAAGGATTTCCATTTAGAACCCCTTGTAAGCGTAGGCACTCTAGGGGCCCAAAGAATTGATTTTTTGCTTTCCATAATGGATTTTTGTAATTTCTTGTTGTTGAGCTAAAGAGACAATGAATTTTTGCATAATGACAAAGGTTTTAGGATTAAATCATCCAATGACCCTATGCCCCCAACAAGATTATGTATAGGGCGGGGAAATCCATATGAATAGGTTTTGAATGAAAAACCCCCTTCTTTTTTAGCATAAATTGTATGTGTGTCTTAGGTTAGATGATTGTGAGGTATTGTTGGAGGTTAGCGGTAGGAATTGGGAGGAAACAACCAAGGGGGACATAGGGGAAAGAGGAGTAAATATGGGAGGATGGAGAATCTTGGAGAGACGTGAAATGTTTGTAAAAAATCATGGGATTTGATTCGTGAATTAAACAATCTTGTGTTAACCAAAGGTGCATAAATGATAAGTGGGCTTGAATATAAGGAAGCAAAATTAGGTGAATGGGACGAGGGGATCCTATACCCAAGGAATTGTCGAGAATAGTTGGGAATGAAACTGATGTAGCTAGTGCTAAAGTAGCATCCATTTCTAAAGGGATGATGAGAGGAGTCAGTGGAGCATGGGAAATGGCGATTGGAGGAGAGGGAAGCAATTTTGGTTTCAAACTCGACAACAACTGAGAGAGGAACTTTTCTTGTTGAAGCAAAACCTCCTAACCTAACGTTGTCACTCTGAAAGGAGTATATAATTTTCTCCTAAGTGATCATATGCATGGCATTTCCTACATTTGAATGAAACTCCTTTATAGTTAATGGGTTAGACGATGGTGAGACTCTCCCTTTTAATGGAAATGGAGTATGCTAGCCCTTTGGACAAGTTTAGGCCAACAAGAATTCATGTCATGCCCATGTATTCAGTCTCCGTGAAAGAGAACTCTACCTCATAATAAAATACAAGGTTGTTTCCTATCTCCAATGGCAATGGAAATCCAGGTAGACATACTAACACCGAGATTACTTCCAACTTTTCTAAGCATGCATTAAAGTTTTATTTCCATCGTTTTAAAAAAGGGGATTGTGTGCCCCAATACCATCATTTCTAATGTAGCTTTTTTTGCATATTCCCTTGAGGTTGTTATCCATGCCAACCGACCTCTTGCGAGAGTCAGACAACAGGGAGAATAACCCAAAAGGTAGGTAAAGTTCCAGTCAATCCATTTCCTTAGGGTATATTTGCAAGAAAAGCAACCCATGATTGTAGAGTCTTCTATTTCTTGAATATTGTTTAATTTTTTTCCATCACCTTGGATGAGGCTCAGTTCTTCCACCTTTCATTTTATGCATTTCATTTGAATTCAATTTTGGGCTTTTAATAGGTGGAGTCTTGTGAACAATTTATGGTGACTTGTGTAGAACATTGTTATAGCAATTGCTAAACATGGATAGGGTTACAAAATAGTAAATAAAACCTCTTCATACCTAGGTTCTAGTTTGAATCATCGGATGGAGACTTGAAGGGGAGAAACAAACAAGATTTGGATGGGGAAAGAGGTGCAAGTTATCATGACTAGGGGAGAGGAAAAACTATGATGGTGGGCTGAGAGGAATGATAGTTAGTGGTGGGTTAGGTTACATGCTAGCATGATTGAGGCATGTGGAGGGGGAGTTTTCATCCATAGGCCCCAAGTGGAGTAGGTGGAGTGCATTTTTAGCCAATGTTACCAGGACCATCCTTTCCCTCAAGTCCTTATTCGATCCCATAAAATCTAGTAATATGTTGTAGTCTTTCTAATGTTGTGACTTATTGATAGCATGGGGGGATATGTGGCATAGATTTGGACCCCCTGAAGTGGATCTTCAAAATAATTGATAAGTTCTTCACCCCCCATTCCTACTGACAAGGATGTAGGCCCGACCATTTCAATGTGCAAGGAGCTAATAAGTGATTATGGTATGGGCTGACATCAGCCCATACCATAATCATCCATAAAGCTTTGTTGGCCACAAACCTCACCTTAGAGAAACTATCCTTATAAATATATAGTTCCTATTTTTTCAATTTTAGATTTGGAAAATATAATCTTTATATTAAATTTTTATATATATACCATTACATCTTTCATTTTGTTTTATATGAAAATTTATTTACAACAATTAACTATACAAAATTAAAACCAAAACCTTTTTCATACACTTTTAAAATTTATTTAAAAAAAAAAACACAAAAACAAAAAACAAAAAACATTTATTTAATTTCTTTAATTATCATTTTCTTCTCCTTTAGTGATTCATGCTAATCTATACACACTATCATGTGATAGGTTCTTAAGATTGTACCGTACTAATTTATCTTTGATAAACATTCACCAAGGTTTACAAAGATCATTTTCAATCGGAGGTCCCACATACTATTTAAACCTAAATGGCCTTTTGACTAATTTAACAAACTTTAATATTATTAATTCACTATATCATAGTCAAGTCCTATTTAACTTTGACTAAATTTCAGGTCATAAGAAGGTTGAATATCAATAGTTATCTTAAGACATAAAGTATCACCAATCGAGGTCTCCCGTACTTCATTAAGAAAAAAAATCCGATATCATTTTCAAGTTTATACAAATCATTATAATACCAATTTTTATCAACATTTTTATCTGCGTTACTCCATTCACTTATATATCTCTATATATAGTATAATTCCTTTTCACTCTACCGTATCATATTTTTATCTTTTTATTTTACATTATTTATTTTTTCACTATTACATTTATTATTTTATTTATTTATTAAAATAAAATAATATTAATTTAATGTGAAAATTGTATAATTAACTTTATATAAAATTATATTTACGAAAGAACATGAAAAAATTAAAGTAGGTTCACCAAAAAACTTCAAGGAGAATTGAACATATAACTTTTCAATGACAAAATACTTGACCAAGCAAATCTTAATTAATTTATTTATTTTAAATATTTTAAACAAACTTATTATATTCATATTTTTATATTTATACACCGATAATTATTTTTAAAATTTCAAAAAATAAATAAGAAATTTAATTTTTTTTCAAATTTAATAATTTAAAATAAAATAGTATAAATATTTTTCTTTGATATTAAATTTTACACCCCAAAATTCTAATTCATTTTAAAAACTTATATAATAATAAAAAAACATCATTTATCTGATTAAATTTATTATTTCGTTTTGATTTTAAATATTTTTATTATATTTTTTATTTATTTATTTATTTTATTTTAAAATTTAGTTATTTGAATTTATTCTTAACTCCTCAATACAAAGGTTATGATTCTTCTCATTACACAAACAAAAAAATATAAATCACCTCTATTTCAAAATTTAAACTTGCCGATTTACAAAATTTAAATCTAGATTGGAAAAGTTACTTATATCTCATAATACACTTTCCTATTATATCATATAATATTGAATATTATTTAATTGATTATAAATATATTCGGCTAGCATTATTTTTTCCTTACAGTCGTTGAAGACGCTATAATAATATTTATTCCACGATATAATAATATTTATGATCATTATAATGGCTATCACTTTAATGGATTCTCAATAATGCCAACAACCCCGTTTTTTATAAAATATTTCAAAAAAACACGTATGCGCTTTAATGAATTCTCTATAATGCCAACTACGCTAATTTTTTTTGTTGAGAATATTCCATAAAAAAAACGTGTGAACGTAGTTTGAAATATATTCAAACATTTTACCTCCATCTTCCTCATTTACCCCCAACGTATTATACTATACTAGCATTATCCCCAGCGTGCATACATATCAAACAAATCGGCTGCAAAGTGCAAGTACATGCTCATGTCTAAGAGATTGTTGAATGGTGATTAATAACTTTTAGTGGTTGGTTTTTAAGTAGAGAAGGTTCAAGAGATGTAGGTGGATTTAACATTGAATTATTAAAATTATATGTTATTCATCTAATTGAAATATTTAAATTTAAATTTGGATGGTAATTTTTTTTTAGCGTAGTCTAAAAAAGCAGCGAAATGACTCAGAATCGACAAAGATTTTGAAAAAGTCCAGCAAAGATTTTATCATAATCTTATTTACAGTTGTTAAACTTTAGTATTTTGAGTGCCCTAAGGGTTTTTGAAAACGCTGAATCCATTTTCACTATTAAAAATGGATTCCAAACACTGCAACTACCTGATTTTTTGAATTTTATTTTACCCGATTCCAGCAAAAAAACTATCGTTGGGGCTATTCCACATGATGGGTAGACAACTTCATTTTTTTTAAGGCTAGTTTACCACTGTTATATGGAAAATCTGGAAAATCCAAGCAGATCAATTCTATAAGCCAAACAAGGAAGGCCTAATTTCAAAGACATCGAAGAAATTTGACCCAACAAATTTCCAATTGACGAATTACTTAACAACAGAAACTCCACCAACTAAACTAACCCTTAACACTCATGATAATAACTTATTTTAAAATTGTTTAATAATTAATAATTTTATTTTATTTTTATTTAAATAATTTAATATAATTATATTTTATTATATATAATTGAATTTTTTATAATTTAAATTTATTTAGCTAATAATTTTGATTGATAATAGTTATCTAACTATTCTTGACATATTGAAACTAGTTGTCATTGCATTCCATTATACATATTATCTAGTAATCTTGTTTAGTTGAGAAAATTTTAATATTTCAATTTTGTAAAATTCATTTTTGATACTCATTTTAATTGATGACAATGGTTTATCTTATTTCTTTCAACATTACTTATTTTTTTTAATATGTTAACATAAATGGTTTCTTTTAATATGTTATCATAATGATTTAATGTTAGTATAAATTTATGATCATTTCAGGTATATTTATTTAATAATATTGAGTTTATATATTCAATAGTATTGAGTTTATTTGGCATAATTGTGCTCTAAAATTTCTTACCCTTTCATTTGTGCACATACACTTTTTCAAAGATTAACAACTATATAATCTATACACTTGTTTCTTGGAGAATACAAATCGTTGAATGTAATCTGATCAGTGCATATTTGTCATGTATTCATGCTAATTTCCCACACAATTATTGTTGCCATGTCTTGAATGATGTGAATGATGTCTTGACCATTATTTTATGATATTGTGGATAATCTGGATTCTGCAATGTCTTGAATGATGTGAATCTATTTCCAGATGGGTAGTGAATACGATGTTAAGTTATTTGTTGGTTGTATTGCATTGTCTTTACATAGACATCATTCCTCTTGTAGGAACCATGTGTTTTTCTTTAACAATGAGGTGTCTAGTTTCAAGTTTATGTGTTTTGCATGAGCACAGGTGTCCCAACTTCCTTGCCACCACCCTGACTAGTTTAAGCAATGGTGTTTGGCTTCCTTTCCCTCTTTTGAGATTGATTCAAAGAGAAATATTAGCTTGAAACATAATTCATTTTCATTTTAATAACAATAATTCTTGCAGATTAAGCAACTATATTATCCAAAGGAAACATACACATTAATGTTAAGAGTGGCCAATGTTAAAACAACTTCTTGTTTTGAATGCATTGTTGTATTGATGAAATCCTGGATTTTCTATCTTGGAGCTCAGACTTGTTTCCAGTGATTGTCCAAATGGCCAGGCCTAGTAAATCGTTACTAGCACAAAATTCGTGTTTTTCAAATGGTGAAGTCTGGATATTTGAGTGTCAGTAGGCATTAGAAAGGGCTCTCTAGAGCTATATGAAGAACAAATAAATCTGATGAAAAGGTATTGTCAAGTCATAGACTCATTTAGATAGTGTGAGAAGAGAAGCAGTGAGTGATTGAGACCTACACAAAATTACACAAGAGATCAATTCTCCTAGGGTTTATTCTTTTGAAATATAGATAAAGACATACACAAAAACAATTTCATTCAGGAACTAGTGAATTTGAATCATTTCATTCCATTATTTGTGAGAAATTAGTGAAAAGTGCATAATCGACTAGTCCTCCTCCTATGGAGGAAGCCTAGAAAGTAGAGCTTTTGCACATTTAATAGAAAATCACTATGAGATGACTTGATTACTTTGCAATTGAACAAGCGAGTTTAAAACCAAGACGAAAGCATAGTTTTGTACATGTAGTAGAAAAATTCTTTAAGAGGATTTCATTATTTTCCAGTTGAACAAACGATTTTAAAACCAAGATGCCATCAAAAGGAAGGTTCTTAAGAAATTGAAGCTTGTTGTTCCTACATGAAACCTATTATAGCTAACTTTTGTAAGAAAATTTGAACTTTATGCTTTTCGAATTAAGAAGCATTGTAATATTTGTTTATAACCTATGCAATAATCTTGTTTAACACTAACAACCATGGACAATTTATTTCTCAACTCTTAGCCCCACAAAACAATTTCTTATAGGTTATGTGATAACCTTGTTTAATACTAGCAAGTAGGCACTACCCTACTCATTTCTCAATTTTGAACCCCAAAAAGACCCCAATATTTTCTTATAGGTTATAAGAATAATATTCTTTAACACTAGCTAGCAAGGCTTGTTTGTTTCTCAATTCCCTCCCCAAAAAACCCTTTGCAATTTATTGTTGAAAATATTTTCCTTTGCAAAAAAAATTCAAAATAATTCTTCTATATGAATTAGTGTGGTTCTGAGAGGTAGGATGTTTATATAAATAGACACTCATCCACAATAAAGCTTCTAACATGCAAAGTTAATTAAAAAGTTGAAAAACCATTTTTTTTAATGTAACCAAGGTTTCTTCAAAACATTACTAAATATTGAATAAATGCAAGTTTATTTTTTCTCCCATCTATGTTTAATTTCATACGCTCATTTATTGTGTTACAATTAAGGTGGTTACAGTTGCTGGGGGAGAAGGATATTACCAATAACAATTATCAATCATGAGGTGGTCATAGTTATAATTTCAAATTTTCAAAATAAGTACCAATTGAAGCAAAAAAATAGAAAAAAATGAAGTTTTTTGTGAGAGAACCAACAACATAGCAACAAATATAGGTAGGTATCATTGTGTTTGGATAAATATAGCCCTTTATTGAGCCTACAAATCTAATGCACAGTTTGGAAGAGCATGATTTTATAATTAACATAAAGATGAAACACTTTATCTGACTGTAATGGTAGTAACATGTAGATTCAAAATAGTATTATGTGTTAAACAATTAACAATCCTAAACAATAGATTATTTCCATTTGGCTTTGAATCTTGGAACCAAAATATGGGTCATCTCTAAATAATTGTAAAGCTTTGGAAACAATCAGTGTTAGGGTATGCAGAGCTATAAACACACTAACCAAATTAATAGAATACTTTAGTGCATCCAAAAATGATGCCATCATATTTAAAATATATATGAATTTGTCATAATAAGAGATACATAACATATTATCTACAAAGAAATATTTGTATTTCCTCCACATGGAAAGAAACTAAGAATCTTGATGCACACCAGCAACATGAGGAACTATGCTTCAGGCTACTCACCTACATGCAGACCAAAAATCGATCTTAAGCTTCCACACCGAGAATGGGTCAATGCGCAAGAGAATAAACTTTCAAACAAAATCTATTTTCTCTTAAACAAATCATACAAGACTTACAATTGTTAAAAATGTGTCTTACAATTGTTGAAAATGTATTTTCTTCTTTCTTGATAACTTCTAGACGTATACACGCCTTCAAGTAAAGGATACTGAAGCATGAAATGAAAATCGATGGTAAGACTTGGACCTTTTGGATGGGTGGTTCCAAGGTGAAATCTTTAGGAACATTTTCGAGGGAGAGCAAAGAAATAGAATTACTAGCTCAACACAATTTCAAGAGAGAGAAAAGAGATAGGCTTACTGGCTCTGCACGTCGAGGGAAGCCATGGCTATGACCAGAGGTGAAATATCAAAGAAAACTGCCTAGAACTAAATAACCCTAACATGCGAGGGACAACAAGGGACATGCAAGACTATTGACACAAGACTATTGACACATATGGGCCATGCAAAAGTGTTGACATGTATACAGAATATATGTTTACGCATTTACAAAATGAGAATAGTCACTTTATGAGCTTTAGTACGGTAAATATTTACTTAACATAAAGTGTTAAGAAATTAATGCTAAGTTAAAGTAGAATTGGTTCATTTGAACATGAAATTATCTCTATCATTTTTACTTATCCTAAGTTTTACCTTGGTATGAGGCCAAATAAGACCTCTGAACTTTTGATTCATTAGCCAAAAAAACCTTGTCTGTGTTTAATAAGTTGATGAAAAAGTGAATTAAAACATGTACAACAAGAATTTGGATTTAGTCATCTGTGTTATTGTACACCAACTCATATTTCAAGGAAGTTCAATTACAATAGTCCTGGTTGCCTTATGGCTGGGACTAATAAACATATTTTCCATGCAATTGCGTCCTAACACATGTGCCCATATTAAATGAATGTAATGCTACTTTAGATTATGCTTATTTGTTGGCTTTTATATTATTATTAATAATAATAAAAATGGTTTTTCTATTTGATTTTATTTAATGTTTCTATTTCAAGGGAAATAGTCTCCAACCATATATTTACTTCAAAACTTAGAAAGTTTAAAATCACATTATTGGATAAGGTAAAAATATGCGGTATATAAAATATGAGTACTTATTAAATTATCATGACTCTTATTAGTCCTTTCCTTCAGCACTGCAAGGAATTTGGCAATCGCTAGAGCGTTGACTGGACCGGTTATTAATAATTTTCTCTCGTTACCAAAAAATTCCCTCATTACCAAAATTTAACCAAAATTTTAGGTGGCAATTTCGCTTCACCCAAATTTTCACCAAAGTTTCCAATTCAAGCGCTTATTGGAAACTTCACATGGCCTAAAAAAACTTTAGATATCCAATAAAAGTCTAAAAGGAAGGTACATTTTATATCCAATTCCTAATTTTCTACCGAAGTTTAGACCATATTCACTCCTTTAACTAATACATGCATATTCATACTCTTATCCAAAGTTTAATAGCTTAATATATTTCATGTAAGGTTGGCACTTATTGCACTTCCCATGATTTATTGATGCCAGATATCATCCACGTGTCTTAGTGTCATGCTACTTTATGTTAATTTTTCCTATATGACACCACTCTCTTTCTCTTCCGGCAGAAATAATTCATTCGCCTCTGCCTCTTCCTCCTGCTACATAAATAATTCAATGTGTTGCAATAGATGACCAAAATTTATAGAAAATATGGCCAGAGGCTGCAATATTGTAGAAAGGAATAGCTGACCAGAAGCTACCACAGAGAAAAGTTTGCCATAGGTCACAATATTGTAGAAAGCAATAGTTGACCAAATGCTACCACAAAAAACCTAGACAAAGGCCGCAATCTTGTAGCAAAACCGCCCTGGGTCGTGAAGGTACAATATTGCATAAATAAATAATTGACCAGAAGTTTCCATAGAAAAGTTGGACAAAGGATGAAACTGAAATAGATGCATGGACTTGTGCATCATGAATGTTGATATCTTCTTTTTTTCTTCAACTGAAATAGTTGCATGGACTTGTGCATCATGAACATAGGTCTCTTATCTATTTTCTTCTCTTTTATATTTTTCAGCCATCGTCCTACTGTTTTTCCCCCAAAGTGTGTTTTTGTTGAGTTAACAGTCTTACAAATTTTCCAATAAGTTAAAATTTGAAGGGTTAGAGTCTCCAAAAAAATTATTATCAAATTTCCAATCATTGGAGGGATAGTTTTAATTTTGTGATTATAAATTGTTGTAACAATAATTGGTACAAGTTTAGGTATAGTTTTCATTATTTTATCATAAATATATGTAGCAATAAAATTATGCAACAATAATTGGTAGAAGGTTGAAAATGGGCAGGGTTGCATATGATTTTGTGTATTTCTTTACATAATAGGGTCTACATATTTGGTAATTGATTGTGATGTTTTTGTAACAACATCCTACCATTGTTATTGCAATTGCAGGGGAAATACATTTGAATGAACTAACATTAGGCTACACCATTAGCATCACCCAGTGATGAAAATTTAATTATGAATTTTAAAGAAACAAATTGGTGTCTTTGGAAGGAAAATTGGCAGAGGAGAATTTGGGGATCTATTCTAGATGCACATATGCAAAATGGGATGGAGATGGCTACCAAAGGACTACCAAAAACTTAAAAAAAAGAAAATCAATTAACCAATTATCACTAGTAGTAAACTCACTCACCTTCATTCATTCTGAAATCTCCTCAGCCTTTTGAGCCTTCTCACCTTCTGAGTTGAGTATTCCTTGGTCTCCTTGGCAGATCCATAATGTTGCTCCACTTACTTTGCTCTAATTGAGGTGTATTTATCTCCATTGAATTCTTAGATAATTCACCATGGTACTTCAACCATTATTCACCATATTTTCCTATATTATTGTTCCTCTTTGGAGTGGAGCCAGGTGAGGGAAGTGAGGAAATGCAAAGAAAATTTTACCTTCATAAACCAATTTACCATCTGTATTCAAAAAACTACTGTAATAAATGAGAATTCACCATGATACTAAAACCATTATTCACCATTTTTTCCTATATTATTGTTCCTCTTTGGAGTGGAGCCATGTGAGGGCAGTGAGGCAATGCAAAGATAATTTTTTCTTCATCGACTAATTTACCTTTTTTATTCAAACAATTAATTTAATTAATGAAGCAATTTCTCAACAACTAATGCAATCATAAAATCAAACTCACCATGCTCAAACTATCCATGGGTTGGAAATTCAAATAGCCAAACTCACCATGCTCAAACTATCCATGGGATGAAAATTCAAATAGCCAAGCATATGGTCATTATTTTTCTCATTTTTCTATTCCCCATAAATGCAAAACACATTCTTCTCAATTCAAATACACTTTTTCTTCATTTCCCAGCCCACCAAGCCTTCTACATTCATACACAAGCTAAATCAAGGAGCATCCCTAGGCTTTAGAAACTAAACATTATTCCTTCACGGTTGAAAATGCACCAAGGCAAAAAACGCACTAGAAAAATGGTTTCTTACTTCACCTTCTATATTACTATTTGCAAGATGCCATTTGTGAAATTTTCAATCTGAAAACTATACAGTTGCAGTAATAGATTTATTCCTCGTACTTATTATTTCAATAAGTTATTTTCTAGAAATATTCTGGAAAATATCAAAATAAATACTACTACAACATTCACAAATACATATGCAGAGAAATAAACAGTAAAGGACATGAGCACCAAAATCAATCACATGCACACAATTATTTTTGGAAAATTGTCCCCTAAAAAACCCAATGCTGGAAAAATGATGCAGCAGATGATGGTTTTATAATTTATTCAGCAAATGATATGTTTAAATGGAAATATAATTGCAGATAAAATCTGAAACACCTAAGACTAAATTTCTGTCTCCCTCAGACAATTCTCTGACACCCTGATCAACCCCTGCAGGCTTCTGTGCTTGCCTGTGTGTTTCATTGCGCAGTCCCAACACTGGACTGGGTAAGTCTGCATAGGGACTGTGTGGGTTCTCTACGTTTCAGCCTCAAGCTGCCATCAGTGGCCCACTACTGCCCTCTGTCCCTGATCTCAATCACTACTCACTCCCTCCATCTTCTGCTTCTACAACCTATTCGTCCTGCAACTCTCCCACTGAAATTGAATTCTATTGACTCATAAACGATCTCCTTCGGGTACTGAGTGTATGCCTGGCTTATTTTCCAAATTACCCTCAAGCCTTATTTTATAATCTTCTCGTTGGAGAATCAACGACCCAGATTAGAATATTAATCAATGGCTAAGATTAAAACTTGACTTGATCCATGTTTTCTAGAAGATTCGAACTGTGACTTATTAATACCCTTTAATTATTTCATTTCCCTAAGTTTAGACTTAGGGTATTCATTAAAATAATTTAATTATTTTAATAGGTCATGAACCGAGTGGAATTTCCACAAACTGTTTTTAGGTTCTTTGGAATGTTGTTGTCCAAGCCTCCTTGCAAAGTTTGAGACTTGAAACATGATCCAGGGGGATATTGGTGGCCACCCGCCTATTCCATTCAGGGCCCCACCATTGTCTCTTTCATTTTTTCAGTTTCGGCACAACTTACTATTTTTAGCAGTTTTTAGGGTCCTGCACTTCTGGAGCCGTTTTGAGGCCTTAAACGATGTTTTTTGGGCATCTTTTTTCTGAAAAATATGATTGTATTCTGGAATTGGTATTCGCAGCAACAATTGTATTCCTCGGATAGATATTTCTAACGATGTATCATGTGCATCGAACTGAGATAGTATGCCAAAGTTACGTCCCCGGGAAATTGAAACACCAATTTACCCAAACGGGGCCTATAGTTTTGGCACTTCATCTCCTAGGGTAAGGTTTTTGGACATTTAGGGTTTTCCATTGTTTCTAAATAATAAATAGGCCCTCAAACATCATTGTAACTTAGTTCCGAGGCCTGTAGCCACCACATCTCTTCTCAGAGATAAGCTACCAGCGCCCTAGCTAGTTTATTTCCATTATGTCTGTAAGAAAATTTCAGTTATTTGATATTAATGAAATTAAGTGTTATTTCTGCTGCATCTTTGTATTTATGGTTATATGTGTATTCTTTTGCATTCCTGCATAAATCTGGATCAGTGGTATCAGATCGGGTCTGTTTTTTCTCGATCCTTCTTTGCATGTCCCCAACGAGGTCGTGGTATAAAGAGTTAAGGCTCCATCTAGTGGAACCTTTATAAGATCAGCCTCGCAAACCCCGAAGGACGCCCATGGGGGACGAAAAGAAAGATAAGGGAGCAGGAGATCCTATCAAAATATTGCTCGAGGAGGTCCTCGAAAAACAAAGGAACGCGATGATGGATAACTTTGCCTAGATCCTTCAACGACTGCCCACCGGCGGCGCATCTGCATCCAGCAGCCACTCTGGAGGCATGACTCCCTTTAGGGTACAAGAAAAATTTGACATTCGCATATTTGAGGATCAAATAGATGCAGATATCGTAGATATATGGTTGAATCTATTAGAAGGATATTTCTCGGTTCATGACTTTTCCGACTGGGAGAAGATTATTTTTTCACTCCTCAAAGCTACCCCCCATGTTAAGGACTAGTGGGAAACCTACTGTTAGAAAAAGGATTAGACATAACCCTCTCTTTTCTCAGTCGTACCCACTTGGAATTCTTTCCTAGATGCCATCAAGGAACAATAATATCCCGTGGGGAGCTATGAGGACAAGTACATACAATGGACCATGTTGTGGCAACAAAGGGATCAAGATGTGCATGAGCTGAAGAATCTGTTCCATACCCTGCACACAAAATTGGGTATCAAAGATTCAGAGAAAAATTTGGTGCTAAAGTATCGCAGTTGTCTGCACATATAAATTCAGGAGGAAATGGAGTTCCTCGACATCTCCTCGCTTGGTACGGCATACTAGTATGCTTCCAAGATTGAGCAGAAATTCAAACAAAAGAAGTGAGACTTTGGATATGTGAATCAAAAGCAAGGGAATGGTGCCCCAAAACCGCAGAACAAAGGACAAATACAAGGCACGACGGCCCAAGACAACCTGCCAAATACACAAGCAAAGAACAACACCGTGAAGCCAAAGAAGGACATGGGAAAGTGGTGTGAGTTCCATAAGAGCTCCACTCACAACACAAGTGAGTGTCGGTCCAAGCAGTCGCTGGTGGCCAAGATGAGGGCTTCTGAATTAGATGCATGCTCCGACTCTGAATTAGAACCTGACAAGGGGAATGAAAAATGGAAGCATATTATTGATGCGGAGCCCAACGCCACTGTTGCCACTGCGAAGATCCAGAAGAAGGAACCAGAAGATCCAGAGGAGGCAGAGCATCTCTTCCACTCCCATATGTGGGTAAAGGGTTCCCCGCTACAGTTCATTGTCGACAATGGGAGCCAAAAGAACCTCATTTCAGCAGACGTCGTGAAGCGGTTGGGCTTGCCGACCATAGTGCACCCACAACCATACACCATCGGGTGACTTCACCAAGGACGAGATCTCCGCGTCAGCCAGTAGTGTCGCCTTCCCTATAACATCAAGCCCTTCAAGGATGAGGTATTGTGTGACATTACTCCTATTGATGTTTCTGATGTATTATTAAGCATGTTAGTGTTAGTCTATTCATACTGCCATCAGTGATCAAAACTGCTCTTTTTGCATTTGCATATTAGGAGTCCCATAATAATCAATTTCACCATTCTGCTAGGTCATGGATTCATTGATGGTAGTAATTTTTATCAGTTTTCCCTCATGTGAAACTTTTTGATTTTCCTCTCTATGGTCTTCAGTCATTATTCACTTTCATTCTTAAAATCATATCAGTAGGTCATAGGATGGGTATCATTAGTTTCTAGGGTCTCACCATGGTCAAATTAATGATTCAAATGTCAATAAATATCAGCAAGGTCATGAGGAATCCAATAAGCTCAAAGTCACAGCACCGGGAAGAATCAGAGAGACATTTTATTCAGTTTGATGTAATTTTCGCCTCAAAACCATGTTTTGAGGTGAAAACATGATATTTCGCCTTTTTTATTATTCATTCTATATCATCATGTGTAATAAGTCATAATTCAGAAGTTGTTATCTCCACAAAGTGATGTCCCTGCCTTCAGAGAGTTTTCCGCAGCATGTTTAGCGCCAAATCATCCTCCAAGTAGATCCATCAAAAAGAGCCCGAAAAGATCTTTCCAACGGTATACTACACTCTCAAAACTGAATTCTGGATTGAAATTTATGCTTAAGTGAAGTAAAAGCCCTCTATATCCTAATCCTTCACCTTTTCCCATTTTTTCCCTTAAACTTTGTTTAATTAAAGTTTTATATCCCTTTAAAAACCCCTTTTCCCCCTTTCCGATTATAAATTCGCATTATAAATCATTTAATAAAAATGTGATTTATATGTTAATCACTTCCCCTCCATGCCTTAGGACTTTATAATAAAAAGCTTTATATTATAAAGTCTCGTTGTTATAAACCACTTCCCCTTTCCATCACCCGTAAACTTTATAATAAAGTTTATGTTATATATATAACCCCGCCGTTCCCAACCACTTCCCCACCACACTTTATAATAAAAATTTATAATAAATTCTTATATTATAAACCCCCCACCGCAATCGCAAACCTTTTCAAATCGCGTGTTTTATTTGAAGTGCCCCGATCACTCCAATTGAAAATATCTTCGATGCGATTGATCGCATCGCAAGTCTTGCGCCGATCCTCTGATCGCAACTTTCCCCGATCGCAGCCCCCTCCGATTTCCGATTGCGATTAACCCCTTGGGCCCACCATAATACTTCCACCCATTCATAAATAAAAGGCCTAGCCCTTTGTTAATCCAAAAATTTGGTTATATTTGATTATATACAAAGGCCTTTTTCCCCAATCGCATCGGCATTTCATATATGTATCTCTCCGCTCCCACCCGATTCCAATTGCGATTAATGTGATTTCCACCCCATTTCCCTTCCCTTTTCCCATTTAAAATAAAATTTCCCTTCACTAAAGCCAAAGTTTCATTCCGAAAGGCATGTTTATTAAAAGGTCAGTTTTATTAAAAAATAATATGGAAAGCGAACATTCAAAGGCCGAGAACCTAAAATAAAATAAAGATATCTACAGCAAGCAGCAAAATAGGAAATCTGTTCATCGGATTACCTATTTTCTTTCATACAGCCTAACAGCAAAATCTCCAAGTAGTCAAACGCAATGTTGTCTCTTATTTTTAGGGGCAGATTGTTGTATTTCTTTACTATGATTATATTTTAGTTCTTCAGCTGTTAGAACAGCTCCCTTTTCTTGTGGATCTATGTTCCCACATTTCAGCCTATTTAATGTAATTGTAAATCATTTGTAAGGCAACCTGAGTCTGAAAGTAGGGGAATAGTGTGGAAGAACATCTCTGCGCTACATTGTACAGTTTGATAGGAATTAATAAAGATATGCAACTCTGATTTTTGGGATCCATGTGGTATGAGATTCAGCATTTGTTTTTCTCCTTTGTTTCATATGTAAATTGTTATGTGTTCCATTCATCCATAAAAATTTCTTTTTGAATGTTTTCAAGATAGAAAGGTAGAATCCATTCTATATGCTCTGCCTTGGGGAATCATTCATACTCTGTGTGTTTTCTTCTGTTTGAAAAGGATCCATTTATTGTGCCCTTTTAAGCTCCGCACCAGTCTTTCCATCCCATCCTCATTAAATTTTAATTGCTAATTTTCTTTCCTATCTTTCCCCATGAAATACCCTGTGTCCTGATTTAATTCCTAGTTTCAACTGTCCCTTTTATCCCACACATCCCTGAAATCCATTCACTCATTTTATTAAAACTTTTTATCCCTATCATTTTACCTAGCCTAATATCAGATTTCTATTGCACTTTATTGAATATTCCTTTTACGGAGATAGCCCTCTCCTGTCCTTGTAGGGCTAGCTACAAGGCTGAGCGTGGTTTAGTTGTTACCCTGATTTTCCTTTTGCAGCCTGGGGTCCAATTCAGGTGCTAACAAAGCCAACCATACTTGTGGAAGCGACATGCTGTGTATGAGTCCCGACCTCGCATTGTTATTTTTACTTTGGGAAATAAGTTGTACAGGATACCATAGGTACTACCGCCTCCCACTATCTCTTTGGTTACTACAAAACAATGTAGTAAGCTCATTTCCCAAACTGGGGAATTTTTTTCCTGATGATCTGCCCCCAGGGCAAGAAGAATATTGTGGCTATGACCTCCAGACATGGCTCCTCTGCACAACAAAAATAGATGGAAAAATTTGTGGAGGAGTATGGGGACATCTTCACCTCACCCACAGGGGTGCCTCTGCATTGTTAGGTCAAGCACCCCATTTACCTGACCCCAAGTGTGCCGCTACCCAATGGACCGATCTATAGGTGCTTTGTTCTAGAGAATGATTAAATTAAGAGGTAGATTCAGGAGCTGATGTAGAAAGGTCAAATCCGACCAAGTTCATCGCCCTGTGGGAGCCCGATCGTGTTGGTACAGAAGAAGGATGGGACTTGGAGACTCTGTATTGACTATCGGGTGCTGAAAAAGATCATTGACCGAAATAGGTACCTGATCCCACGGATTGATGACCTTCTGGACCAACTCAAAGAGAAAAAATATTTTAGCAAGATCGACTTGAAGTCTGGGTATCACCAGGTACCAATCGAACCCTCTGATGTGTGGAAGACTTCCTTCAAAGCCAAGGAGGGCCTTTTCGAATGGCTCGTCATGCCTTTCGGTTTGAAGAATGCTCCTGCAACCTTCATGAGGTTGATGGATGACATCTTGCATCCATTCACCAACTCATTTGTAGTGGTGTACTTGGATGACATTATGATCTTCAGCTAGACTTGGGAAGAGCACTTCCACCATATCTGAGAAGTCCTCCAAACATAATGACAGCACAAGTTGTGAGCCAATTTGGAGAAGTGCACTTTTGGCATGACCCAGGTTAAATATCTGGAATAAATTATTGATGAAAGGGGGGTGCATGTGGATCCAGCCAAGATCCAAGTCATTCGGGATTGGCCTACCCCAACCACTCTAACAGAGCTTCACAACTTTCTGGGTCTTGCTGATTTCTACCACAGGTTTGTGTTGGGATTCTCTCATATTACTTGGCCCTTGAGTCAAGTCACCAAGGGAGGAGCGAAAGAAAATTTCTTTTGGTCAGAATCTCAACAGAAGGTGTTCGTAGAATTGAAACATTGCCTCTGTTCTACCCCAGTGCTCACATTACCAGACTTGCAACAACCATTTGAGATCGAGACAAATGCCTCTGACTATGCTATTGGGGCATTTCTTACTCAAAAGGGGCATCCAATGGCATATCACAGTGAGACATTGTCCAACACGGTTTGCAAGTATCCCACTTATGACAAAGAAATGTATTCCATTATGCAAGCTTGTCGACAATGGAAGCATTACATTTTGGGGAAGGAGACAATCATCCACACATACCACCTACCCCTGCAGTTCATATAAACACAAGTGAAGTTGCAGAACGATCGCCATCAGAAGTGGTCCACATATCTGCAATAATTTCATTTGAACATCAAGTACAAGAAGGGTAGCACCAATAATGTTGCATATTGCCTCATCCAACCACCGATCATGGCCATAACCACCGTTCTCAACTCTTGTGGGCACGAGGCTTCTGATTGGCCACTTCTCTACGAGAGCGATCCAAAATTCAGCCACAGATACAAGTCACTCTTGGGGGGTATGCAAGTTCCAAATTTTCACCTCCAAGATGCACTGTTATGTCACCTGGGACACCTTTGTGTTCCTTTAAGCTAGCGTGCCAAGGTGATATGGGAAGCGCACTATATTCGAGTCACTAGGAATTTTGGGGTCGAGAAAACAGTGGCAGTACTGTAGAAGTATTTCTATTGGACGAACCTTCGACAGGATGTCGAGAAGTACATCAGATCCTACACTGCTTGTGCCATTGCCAAACTAAACATCGAGAAGAAAGGGCTCTATACTCTGCTACCTACCCCTATTCGACCTTGGAAATCCATCTCCATGGATTACATGTCAGGCCTTCCTTATACTAAGCATGGAAACGACTGTGTTTTCATGGTCGTCAACAGATTCTCAAAGATGGACATTATGGCGGTCTACAAGAAGAATATCATAGCAGAAGCCACTGCTAAACTCTTCTTTGAATGAGTGTGGGTGCACTTTGGGATCCCACAGTCTATCATATCAGATCTCAACAGAAGGTTCCTCAGCACATTTTGGTCTAGCCTCTAGTCAATGTTGGACACCAAGCTCACCAAGTCCACAGCTTTCCATCCCCAAACTGATAGCCAAACAGCGGTCGTCAATAGGATGATTGTACACATTCTGTGCATGTACAATTCAAAGAATCCACGCACATGGGATGAGAGCCTCCCCTATGTACAACACAGTTATAACTGGGCTCTCCACAGCTCAACCAGCCATAGTCCCTTTCAGGTGGGCTTGGGATTCCAACAACTATGTCCCATTGACGTAGCCATGCCATTTGCGGCTACTCAAGCTGATTCGGCTCATGTCTAGTCTGAAGCTGACAAAGCGAACAACTTCATCGAGCACATTCAACACATCCGCCAAAGGTTCATGAAATATTGGACAGAGCCAATGATAAGTACAAGCAATGACATGATCAACATTGGGTGCCACACAACTTCCAGGTGGGTGAAAAAGTGTGACTACATTTGCAAAAGGAGTGCCTCACTGGACCCCACCGCAAGCTTCGCCCACTTCGATATGGGTTGTACACCATCACCAAGATATAGGGAACAATTCCTTTGAGCTAAGTATTCCACCATTCCTTGGTCTACACCCAGTATTCAATGTACACTGCCTTCGTCCCTACTTCCCACCTCTATTGGACACCTTTGACATAGCAAAAGGACTCATGCCAAAAGGGTTAAACCCAGACTGCATGGAACATGCCACCACAGATTGTATCATGGACATGAAAATCAAGAACACTCACCAACAGAAGATCCAACTCTATCAAGTTGTTAAAGCTGGCCAACTCCTGCACCAAGGCAAGTGGTTCACCAGGGACCAAGTTCAACAGAAGTTTCCTCATCTCATGGAGGAACTCAACGCAATGGGGACCATTGCTTCCTAAGGGGGGAGGAATGATCCAAGTGGATATTGGTGGCCACCCACCTATTCCACTTGGGGCCCCACCATTTTCTCTTTCAATTTTTCAGTTTCGGCACAACTTATTATTTTTAGCAGTTTTTCGGGTCCTCAACTTCTGGAGCCATTTTGAGGCCCTAAACGACGTTTTTTGGGCATATTTTTTCTGGAAAATATGATTCCATTATAGAATTAATATTCATGGTAAAAATTTTATTCCTCATATATATCTTTCTAACGATGTATCATGTGCGTCAAACGGAGATAGTATGCCAAAGTTACGTCCCCGAGAATTTTAAACACCAATTTACCCAAACAGGGCCCATAGTTTTGGTGCTTCATCTCCTAGGGTTAGGTTTTTGGAAGTTTAGGTTTTCTATTGTTTCTAAATAATAAATAGGCCCTCGAGCCTCATTGTAACTCATTTCAGAGGCCTGTAGCCACCACATCTCTTCTCAGAGATAAGCTACCAATGCCCTAGCTAGTTTATTTCTATCTGCTTGTAAGAAAATTTCATTATTTGATATTAATGAAACGAAAGGCTCGAACGCATATTTGTATTTATGGTCATACAAAGGCGAGCCCCCGCATAAATCCGCATCGTAACACTTCCCATTTCATAAAAATCAACACTCCCTCTTAGCAAGGAAGGTGTTCCAACAATATGTCCGATGCATGCCGCTCGCTGAAGCACCCTCTCGCGCTCGTTGATTCGGACGCCGCCCTCATCCGATGTGTTATTTTCTCATACTAATGGCATTAACACCGCCACATCTGTACCATGACTCCCTCTGAATACTGACTCTATCCATTCCTACTACGGGAAGGGATTCTTCATCATCCCCATCTTCTCTCTGAAGTAGATAAACTTTGTCTTCCCTAGAGCCTTCGTGAGGATGTCTGCCACCTATTCTCCTGTTGGAGTGTACTGCAACTGAACAACTCCACGTTGTACATAGTCTTGGATGAAATAACACTTGATGTCAATGTGTTTCGACCTATCATGAAACACAATATTTTCTCCTTGAGTAGGTTCACTAATAGTTTTCAAAGCCATATGGCCTCACACGAAGTTGTGCTGGCTACCATATAATTTGCTTCTGCTGAACTCGGTGCTACAGACTTACATTTCCTACTACACCAGGAAGTCATTCCTAATCCTAGACTGAAACAATACCCACTGGTACTCTTCAGATCTATTTAACTTCCAACACAATCTACGTTGGTGAAACCACTCAACCTAACATCATTGCTAAGAGTGTACTTCAATCCAAGCTCCATTGTTCCTTGAAGGTACCTACGAACATGCTTGGTTGTTGCCCAATGTTCCCTCTTCGGTTCCACCATGAACTAACTGAGTGTATTTACAGCATGACAAATGTCTAGCCTTCATTTTACCAAATACATCAAAGATCCTATGAATTTCCTATATAGCGTTGGATTAGCCTCATCATCTTCGGACGTGTCAATTTTCTTCCAGTTGGTGATCATTGGATTTTTCGTGGGTCTAAAATCCTCCATCTGAAATCTCTTCAGAATATCTGTAGTGTATCTTCCTTGACCAAGGAATATCTCCCCATTCTGCTGTCAAACCTCTAATCCCAAAAAATATTGCATCCATCCTAGATCCTTAATGTCAAATTCTTCAACCAAATTCTTCTTGCAGTCTATGATGAGCCTTGATGATCCTGTCAAGAATAGATCATCTATATAAAAAACTAGTATCAACGGCTCACTTCGACTACTCTCAGATAGTAGAGGTTGGGATCTTCTTCACTCTTGACGAATCCCATCTTTTGCAGGTAGTTTTCAATTCGACCATACCAGGCTTTAGGAGCTTGCTTCAGTCCATATAACACTTTCTTCAATATGCACACATGAGTCTTCTGATCATGTGTATCAAAGACCTCTGGTTGTTCTATATACACCTCTTCCTCTATCACCTCATACAATAATGTCATCTTGACATACATCTGGTGAATTTCCCATCCCATCTATGCAGCAAGGGATATCACGGACCTCATAGAGGTGTACCTGGCTACTGGGGAGAAGGTTTCTTCATAGTCAATTCCTTCCTTTTGAGCATACCCCTTAGCCACAAACCTGGCTTTAAATTTCTCAATACTGTCGTCAGCAACATATTTGATCTTGTAGATGCACCTGGATCCTACAACTGATCTCTCCTGAGGTCTGGGGACCACTTCCTAGACATCATTCTTCATGATGGAACTGTAATCTTCCACCATTGCATTAACCCACACATGGTGCTGAGCTACTTCCTAAAAATTGGAAGGTTCTTCAACTTGAGAAACCAAGGCTTGGTACCTCTCAAGATGCTTACGCTATCTCTTCTCATGTCTAGGGATTCCGAAAAAGTCCTCTACATCCTTTAGAATCTGTCGAAGTTCCCTGCCCGTTCTCCCACTGGTAGTGGGTGGATCTACCGGCTCTCCCTCTTGCAAATCCTCTGGAGACACATACCTTGGATCCTTATGCCTTATAGAGGCAACTAAATTTTATGTTTCTGGTTGTTGGTGTTGTACCAGAGGCTCTTCCTTAGACTACGTAGCAGAAGGCAACTCGTGGGATCCTTTGAAGGCCTTCTCCTCCATGAAATTCACATCCCTTTGCACCACGACTTCCCTACTCTCAGGAATGTAGATGCGATATGCCTTTGCATTATCGTTGTATCCTACAAGATACCCTTTTTCAGAAGTCATCTCCAACTTCTTCCTCTTCTCATTGGGCACATGACAGTAAGATGTATTGCCGAAGATCCTAAAGTGACTCACTTCAGGCTTATTGCCAGTGAAGACACTTTATGGTGTGATCTTTCCTAGTGTAGCATGAGGAGTCCTATTCTGAATGTAGACAACTGTATTACACACTTCAGCCGACAGGAACTTGGGCATGTCTTGGTTATACAACACGGATCTGGTTGCTTTAACAATAGTCCTATTTTTTTTCTTTCTGCCCAAACATTCTTCTCTTGATTATATGGAGTTGTCCAATCTCTCTTGATGCCTTCTCTTGCGTAGAATCTAGTGAATTCTTTATCTATATATTCACCACCATTATCTGATCACAATACCTTGATCCGCTTCCCTTTCAGATTTGCTACCAGAGCCTTAAACTCTTTGAACTAACTGAAGACTTCATCCTTGGTCTTTAAGAAGTAGATCCAGGCTTTCCTGGAATGGTCATCAATGAAGGTGATGAAGTACTCAGCACCGCTAAGAGCTCTAGTGGACATCGGTCCACAGATATATGAGTGTATCAGTTCCAATACACCCTTGGCCCTATTGTTGTTTCTTTGATATGCTACCTTGGAATATTCCAATACGCATCCCTTGCAGACATAATCTTGTGTAGTGCTCAACTCTAGAACACCTGTGACAATCTGCTGGAGAGTTCTCAATGCCCCATGATGTAAATGCCCCATTATTTTGTGTCATAGCTCATTCAGGTCTATTTCATCTGTGCTGCCAACCAGTGCCATTGGAGACTCAAGTTTCACTTTGTACAATTTGTTGCTTCTTACACTGATTTGTGCCTTCTTCTTCCACCTCGGGTATTTTCAGTAGACTCTATTTCTAATAAAGTAGATGTCATAACCTCAGTTTTGAAGTTGAGACACTGAGAGAAACTTCATCCCCAAACCCAGCACACGTAGAATATTAGTAGCCCAGATTCTATTTCCAACCTCGATCTGAAAAACTACAGTACCTCTCCCAACATGAGTGAATTTTTCTTTATTACCCATCGTTATTTTGAAATTCATCTGCTCTTCTTGGTAGATAGAAAAACAGTCCCATACTCCAATCATGTGAGCAGAGGCTTCACTGTCAATATACCAGACATCAGAAGAAGCAGTGGTTGATACACAAGCGAAATCTTCCTCAAGTCTAGATGCCAATACAAAGACATCATGATCCATCTGTTATGTCATGCTTCTTTCCCTCCCTGGAGAACTGCGTGAACCCTTCTGCGTTGTTACTGCAGTAGTAGCCTTTCGTTCACTATTCAATTCTCCCTTCCTGTTACTCATCTCTAGCTCTGATACCATGTGAAATTTTCAATCTAAAAACTATACAGTTGCAGTGATAGATTTATTCCTCCTACTTATTATTTCAATAACTTATTTTTCAGAAAATATCAAAATAAATACTACTGCAACATTCACAAATACATATGCAGAGAAATAAATAGTAAAGGAAATAAGCACCAAAATCAATCACATGTACACAATTATTTTTGGACAATTGTCCCTGGAAAAAACCAATGCAGGAAAAATGGTGCAGCAGATGAGGGTTTTATTATTTCTTAAGCAAATGATATCTTTACAGGGAATTATAATGGTAGATAAAATCTGAAACATCTGAGACTAAATTTTCGGCTCCCTCGAACAATTCTTTGACACCCTGATAAGCCCTTGCTAGCTTTTGTGCTTCTCTCATTGTTTCACTGCGCAGTCCCAATGCCGGAATGTGTAAGTCTGTGTAGGGACTACATGGGTTCTTTGTGCTACAGCCTCAAGCTACCTTCAGTGGCCCATTGTTGCCCTCTGTCCCTGATCTCGATCATTACTAACTCCCTCCGCCTTCTTCTTCTGCAACCACTTCGTCCTGCAACTCTCCCGCTGAAATCGAATTCTATTACTTCATAATTGGTCTCCTTTAGGTACTGAGTGTATGCCCAACTTATTTTCCAAATGACCCTCAAACCTTCTTTTATATTCTTCTTGTTGGAGAACCAACGACCCAGATTAGAAGAATAATCAATGGCTAAGATTAAAACTTGATTTGATCCATGTTTTCTAGAAGATTCGCACTTTGACTTAATGATACCCTGTAATTATTTAATTTCCCTAAGTTTATACTTAGGGCCTTCATTAAAATAATTTAATTATTTTAATAGGTCATGAGCCAAGTGGAATTTCCACAAATTGTTTCTGGGTTCTTTGGAATGTTGTTGTCCAAGCATCCTTGCAAATTTTGAGACTTGTAACACTTCCAGATGCTACAAAAATCAACACTATTAAACCCTCAAAATTCAACTTAAGCACCCCAAGACTTGGCAAGTCAATTTCTTAAGTTATGTGGTGTCTTTCATACCTAAAATGTAACACAATGTCTAAATGAATAGTAAAACTCTTCTCTTGATGAGTACCATAATTCTAATGAGTACCATGATTCTAACAATGGGATAGCTTGAAAAACAAAATAAAAATATGAGAACATATGTAGAGATGAAAAAGCTAAATTTACACATACATAATACATAAATTTGGGGAAAATGGTAGTAGCATTCCTCTTAAAACCCAAATGGTTCATTCTCTAAGTTGTAGGAAGATCAAAGGTCACTCAAGTTACTCAATAAAATTGCTTATTGTCGCACTTTCTCCATATCATTTGCTTCTGTGGTTAGGCAAGTGTATTCCATGCAAATTTTATATATTATATATGACCACTAGTTTATTTTTATGTAAACATAACAAGTAATAATTCAACACATAACACCATGTGGGAACCACCATTAAAGACACATGTCTTGCCATTTCATTCTATAGAAAATATTTTAAGTCACCTCAAAAAATTTCCCTCCTTACCCTCAGCCTCATTCATTCTGTCGTGGAGTCCATGTCTCTACAACTAATCAAGTGTTTCTTAGTTTGGATGAACTATCTGATTGCTTCTGCGTATAGGATTGTGTTGTTGGGGTAGTATAAGTCTTGAATATATGATCCCTAACTTTTCTTGCTATGTTAAAGTTTTCCTACACCTCCATTTTTGTTGGTTGTGCAGGTGTCGGGTGGATAAAGATGTTAACAGAGGGAGGGAGGAAGATACTTGAACCAACAAAACCAAAAATAATTACCAACAAACCCCCTTGTTCAAGTTGTTACTCTGGTTAATTCATCTTGAAGTTCACCTTTGTTGCTGCTCTTTCACCAAATATAGGTTTTCAACCACCACTTCTCACATATTCAGTGAACTAATCAGATCAAACTTATTCAACCTGCTAAATATTTCTTCTTTGTAGAACCATTTTATCTATTTATTAATATAGTGAATTACAAGATTTTGTGTTCTTTTCTTTCAACAATTCGACATAGTGTGCGCATTACAATATGGGTTATGATTTGAAGCAACTCTAGCGAAAATTGTATGTGATACTTGTTTATTATTTGCAAAAACATTTTATTTGATTTATAAGATCAATTTTCCTAAATTATGACAATTTTTAGCGTGTGGAAAAGATATGTTCAAACCAGAATATTTGACTTCCAAGTATTCATTTCTCTATTTGGTTATACGACATGCCTTCCTTTCAAGCTTTAGTTGGTAGTAGGTGGAAACAAACAACTCACAACTCATGTGAAATTTTTCATGTTGCCACTCCCACAATATTTAAGTTGTTTTTGAAACCTTAGCCTCCTTTTTGACCACCAAGCTATCCAAGAAGACCAACTCGCTCCTCTTGAACTAAGGGGGTCCCTTTTACATTATATTTGTCTTGACTACAACTTTGGTAAAATCATGCCAAGGTTTATACTTTGTTGTGGTTTTCAATAACATTGTGATTTGGGTAGGTATCCCTTGAAAAGTAGGAAAGAATCATGTGTTATGTGTGATAAGGTTTCCACTTCCTACATAGTACCTCACCTCATCCCCACACAATTCATTTATTTTGTGCTCGGGTTTATTCATTAACTTCTCAAAAACTGGGTTTAGGAATATTATTGTGTCTTTTTTTTTCTTCAGTATATAGGAATATTATTTTATTTGGAATTGGGTCTATAACAAACAAAACAAGTTGCGAAAAATGGCCCTTGTACTATTCATATACAGTGCTAAAAGCTTCAATGGCAAGGATAACAATGGGCTCTCCATGGAAAATCCTTGTGTTTGCAACAATGGCAAGCTTCTTTTCAGCCTTAGGTGTCTCTTCTATCTATAAAGTTGAGTCTCATTAGAGTCCATTACAATATTTGAATCAAAATTTTGAAAGGGTGGATATTGTTTTTAATATGGGTTGTAATTTGTAGAAATCCCAAGATCTATTATTTAAAGCAATTCTGGTTGTTTTTTTTCCTATTTAAATTGATTATGTTGTTTTATTTACTTTTATTATACAATTTGTGAGTTTTTGTAATTTTATTTTATAGAAAATTGAACTCAAAACCCATTTCTTTTTTAAAAATGTATTTGTTTTCATTTTTATTTTCACTTTAATCTGAATTGCAACACAATATGTAATTGAGCTCTAGAACTAGAAATATTATAAATTGAAGTGGATTCATGGAATTGTTCGTTTGAGACTTGTTTCTTGTTTAAATATACATTGATAGAAGTATTGAGTTTTAACAACAATCCTTTCTTTTTGCCTCTTTCTACCTTAAAGAGTCATTGCGTTGACATAAAAAATTGTTAGATTCATTATGTTGACATAAAAAAATTATTCAATCTAATGTGGAAAGTGTAATCTAAGATTTGTTTCTTTGACCAAAACACACTTAATTTTATCTGTATGGTATTTTGGCTAATTTATAGCACAATTAGCAAGTATTTGTAAATTCAATGCTTTCAAACAATGCCTTAATAGCATGGGAGTTAAAATTTGAAGTTTTTTTCAAGGGAATTGAATTTGAGATCCACCTCCTTTTAATTGTTATTTTTAATTACTTATTTTAAAATGATGATGACACAAGTTACAAAATTTTGAAATTTTGTTATTTTTAATTCTGTGAAACAATGAGTATGGTGTTTTAGGATGTATATCTTTTGCCTACTCCAAGGAATTAAGTGAGAGGCATTTATATACTCAAATTTGTATCTTAATTGTATTTCAATTTCAGTTTGGAGTCTAGCAGCTGAGAAACATCACACATCTCAATGAACCTTCCTTTAATTATACTTTGTTTGATTTTCCTATTGTTTCTTGAACATGAGGAGTCAGATTCGCTTCAGAAACAAAATAAGCAATAAAAAATCTCAGAGAAACACTACAATTCCAATGCTAGTGACAGAAGCAAACCCAATAGAAAATACCATAACAACAGCAACAACGCCAACACCTGTGGCAGAATAAATCCCAAAAGTATTAGGGGTGCTATCACCAAAAATTGGTCATCTAACCATTTATAATTATATGGATTGAAGTACACCATGTAAGACCAATGTTACCATAGTAAAATTGCTTTCACTATAAGAAATAATTTAATAAACCATATTTTATTAAGTTATTTCTGGTTTAAACAAGAAACCCATGAGGAATAATTAAACAAATCCTTATTTATTTGATTTTTCTCTAGGAATAATTAATTAAACCATTGTTTAAATGATATTCCTCGTCATATTTAACCTAATTATGAGAAATAATTAGATAAATCACTATTTTTCTCTAAAAATAATTAATTAAAACATTATTTAGTTATTATTCCTTGTTAAATTTGATTAATAACCTAGGAATAATTAAACAAATCATTATTTGTTTATTATTATTTAACCACATTCTTGAAATGATAAATAAATCATTTATATGTTTATTATTTCTAAATAAACTTATTTAACCATTTTAAATACCTTTTCCCTCCAACAAACTATAATAAAATATTTCAAGCGGTTAGATCTAGATCTTGGTTAATAATATTTTATTATTCACCATTATTAAAGATAACTCAATATTTTTTTATAAATAGAAGGATTTTTCCATTCATTTTTCACTTTGATCTCTTTCCTTGTCGCATTTTTATCATTCTCATTGTTGCTACTATTTTCTTTTGCTTCTTGAGCTCCCACTTGAGTTCAACATACATTTTGGGTTTTCTGCACCATTGAGACAGAGGAAATTCTGGAACTGGGGCGTTGAGGACAACCAAGAATCCATCCCATTGAGGGGGACTGGTAACAATTATTTGTTCCCTTCACCAAGTGTAATAATATATAAAACATTCTTTAAATCTTGTCTTTTTTGTTGGATGCATGGAGCAATTACAATTTCTCTTCATTGTTTAATTGCTTTCGTTGCATAGATATGGTTTTTTGCAGCATTTCTTCTAACTATTCCTTGCATATCTAGATATTTAAGCAGCCATTTCTATTGTTGGGGATGTTTTTCACACATAGCTAAAGTAGGCTCTTTTTGTACACTTGCGTTAAGAATTTACGCTAACAAATGGCGACTCCACTTTTGTAATTCAGATTCCTGCGTGACCATCAGCTTCAGCAACATGGGTTTTTCTTCATTTGTTTTCAGTCTCTTGATGTTGTTTTTTAAATTTTATGGCATAATTCAGTCAAAATTCTAACTTCCATCTGTTTTCTGGTGTTTTCCGCAGGTAACAAGTATTAGTCGCTCGAGAGAAAACAACTTTTCTGCAACCTGCCGTCTGAGAACCTAGGAAATGCAACTCGCACTTTTCTTCTCAAATAGTGAAATTTCCCCTGAAATTTCACTTTTATGCCCGTAAACTGCGAGTTCACCTGTCTACAGGTCAAAAAATGTGATCTGGAATATTATTCTGAATTTTTTCTACAACTATCAGGATTTGTCGAGAGCACTGTTTTGGGTTGTCTAACCTCTGTTTCAGCCTGTATTAGGCCTAGATATGCTCATTTTGTCTCCTTGAAGTAGAACCAAGCCCCCTAGGGCTTCCACCTTTTTAGGAGGGGTTAAGGTAAGTTGGTGGTATAAGATTTGCAACGTTTTCGACCATTGTTTCAGGGTCTAATCTATCATTTTTTTTAGATCCTTTTTGATATGTTATTATTCCATCCAAAACCTCCTCTTGAGTTTTTTTTATCTTTTCCTTAGGGTCCCCTAGTTTCCCATAAGGTTTTAACCTTTAACCTTATCTATTGCAGCAATTTCCCCTTTAGTATCTTGTTGTTTTATGCGTCATTTCCAACAGTATAGAGTCATTAGATCCATGTCCCTTCTACATTAGATATCTTCATCATTCTTGTGTGTTTTGAGTCAATTTCACCCCGTTGTCATCTGGTTGTTTTAGATCCTTCTTCGGGTTGGGATTTATGTGTGATTAACTGTTTATTTTACTGTCATTTTAGTTTTATTTATAGTACA